>MKEJ01085251.1:0-12512 GCA_001753735.1 Embelia ribes | reverse complement strand
ATGATGATGATGATGATGATGATGAAGAAGAAGAAGAAGAAGAAGAAGAAGAAGAAGAAGAAGAAGAAGAAGAAGAAGAAGAAGAAGAAGTTGTTTAAATTAACTTATATTGAGATTTTTGTAGAATAGCAAGGGTGCTTAAATATCAACTTTACGGGGGACCGAAACTACATTAAAGAATTTTCAGATTGTAAATTTAATACTAAAATTACAAACAAAAAGTTTACATTTGGAGCTAAAAAATTATTAAGGGGGCTATAGCAAACTTGCAGCTCCATCTATGTTGATTACACTGCTCCGCTCCAATAAAAAGTTATTACAACAATTAAAAAAAAAAAGAAAAAGAAATTGCACATGTATGGCCTCCCAAAAACTGGGTGGGCCTAAAAGAATTCGCCTGCATGTAAGGAGTGTTGCAACGATAATATAAATTAGGAAAAGTTGCCCCTACTATTAACTTGAACTTCTAGTACAATTTGCTGGTTTACAGTTTCCAAGTCTTTTGTTCTACTGGTGTTTGATGATTTAGTCATGGTTTATGCATTTTTATTAAAGGTGACCTAGGCGCTCACCTAGGTGCAAGGCAAGGTGATGCAAAGCCTAGGTTGCATGGCTCCACTTGGAAATCATGATTTAATCTCATTTATCAGTTCTACTAACAAAATTGTGTTTTAATTAAAATTCTTTTCTTTCAGCTCATGTAAGGATCATATATGCATAATCAATTTATCTTATATGATTAATATATTAAAAAATAATCCGGGCTATGTGCTATAGAATTGTGTAGATGGATAGTTTAGCATAATTGAAATATTGTCAATCCCTTTAAAGATTATTCCTAACTCCGGCTTAGATTATAACTAACATAATCACCTAGTTGTATCAGACTGTCAATATGTGATAATTTATCCCAATCCCAAAATCTAAATACAGTTTTGGGACTGTTGGTGGGACAATCCATAATCTAGTTCAGAACTGCTAGAAAATGGGTACAAGCAATCTAGATTATACATATGTGATCCAATTGTGAAAATTATGTCTGAATTAGCTACTTCATCATCATTATCTTCATCAGGATTAACAATTAATGCTGAATTAATTGAATACGAACAAGTTCAAGATAAATTTGATAAATGGACTATCCCTTAGGTTAAGTCCAAAGATATTTATAAAATTGGGCATTTTTATTTCTTCTCTAAGATGCTTTTGAAAACGGTAGAAGCTAGTATAAATCTTCAGGTTCACGATGAAACTCATAATCTGTTTCATGCTTCCAATTTATTACCTTATTATAAGAAATATAAATATCTGCATATAGGACTAGTTCAAATTGCCTTGAAACCCCTTAGACACTGACACTTGCCTTAATCTAATATTAAGAGATGCCAGATGCACTAATTGGCAACAATCCCTAATGGGATCCATCGAGATTAGCTTGTCTCATGGTCCTATTTATTTTAATGCTTATCCGAATCTTACTGTATCCATGAATGATGCTAATATATTAGATAACTACGTATTCTCCTTATGTTAAAAAGAAAAGTCCTACAATAGAAACTGTACTTTTTGAAACCAATCTTTATTCTGCTAATATATCTGTACTTAGAAAAATTCAATGGAATAATATTACCTTCCTTGAACAATGGGTAATTATTCAAGTTGTACCTTCACTTCCTATATCACATCATAATATTGATGATATTATTCAGAAAAATGATGGAAATATTTATCTTAGTTTTCAAAAACCAAGATTAATCAGAAGTAATTATAATATTTCTTCTTCATCTGCTCTACCATACCATCTTCAGTATCCTAGTACTTCTAAAAATTCTGCAGATTCCAGAATTGATTCTAAATCTGAACCAATAGAGTCTAGATTTAATCCTGAAACCATTCTAAGAGGGATCAGAGTATCTAACCAGCAAATCCCCCACAGTGTTTATACTCAACCACCAACAGAAAGGAATAACAGTAGAGAAAGTCCTACACCAAGTGAAATGGATTTGGTAATTTAATGGATTTTACACTAGGAAATAATTTCAGAAAATCCATTAATCAGAAATTTATGTAGGATAAGTTTAAGTAGTTTAGAAATTAATATTTTGCTTACCAAACTCCCACTCAGAAATAAAGATTCAAAAACCAATTTTATTATCATTTAAATTATTATCAGAAAACTATTCCTTTTGTGGAATGATATTATGAATTCGCAACTGTTATGAATATTTTACCTTCATCAGAATTAAATGTTTTAGAAAAATTTTTATAAAACATGGGAGGGCAGAGATGGAAAAAATTATGAATCCATACATCCTCCAATTGCACCCATGGAATTATTACCTACATCTACTAATGGTTTACAATTACAAATTACTGCTTGTGTTAACCCATTAGAAGAACACAAAAGTGAATTTTTAAAAGTTCAGAATATTCAGTCTTTGCAAAAACAGAATAATTATACTAATTTGCACCTCCAAACCATAGGAAGTCAATTAACCAGAATTGAGGACACTGTTTAAAATGTCCAAGAAATCTTAGAAGAAACTGAAGCAAGTATTTCAAAATTTACTCCAAAAATTATTCCTCCTATTAAAGAAACCAATTTAAACACCTGTATAGGTGACCTCTTTTAAATTATCCCAACAGAAAAAGAGAAAGGATGAGGATTTTATTTCCTTTTTAGCCAATAAATTAAAGGATTTAAAAATTGATACCTCATTTGTTATGGTTTTAAATGCTGAAATAGAAAATTTAGCTCATATTGATCAAATTGAAAATATGTTTAAGCAGAATGATTCAATCAATAAAATTTATTTTACCCATATGACTACCATGCCTCCTAGCAAGTATTATTATCCTAGACCTATTCCCTAGGATATTTTATATGAAGAAGATTATATGCATACACAATCTGAATATTCAGGAAAATCTATTTATTCTTGGAATATTGATGGTAAAATAGATTACCAAAATTTTCAAACAGTTCATGAAATGCTTATGTATGCATCTATTGTTAGATTAAATAAAAATTATGATTCTCAAATTGCTATTTTTATGACCAATTGTTTTATTGGTATTTTAAAAGACTGGTAGGATAATATATTAACCAATAAGCAAAGGGCCAAAATCATTAATGCGACCAGAATTAGGATAGAACCCACCTTTAGCACTCAAACTACAATAGAAGATGTTGGTTATATTCTAGCTTAGGCTATATTATTTTACTTGGTAGGTGACACAACAGGAACTACTATAGAAGTTGAATTTTTTTCTGATTGAGAAGAAGGAAAATACTTCTTTCTTTTCTTTGGTTTGTGAAAAGGTTTTTGCTTATGATTCTTATGAGGAAAATGAATTTGTTCATCATAGGCAAATTGGTCATAGAAATCACCTAATTCAGTTTTCCGAGAATAACGCTCTTTTTCCATTTGAGCTTTTAATTTTAAATCATTACAAAGAGATAAACCCTCATGGTAATAAGAGAAATTAATTGACCTTAAGTATAATTAAAATAAGGAATGATCGAGTTCTGATGTCTATCTTGGAGTTTTCTCCTAACCTTTTCTGCAAATAATTTTGGCAAGTCATCTATGAATTTGGCTTTCCAATGCTCACTACTAGCATCTGTCCTTTGTATTACTTTCATAAGAAATATATCCTTATACCATCTAAAATGGGATAAGGTAGGACATCTTAAATTCTGAAGTAATTATCTACCCTTATCATTATTTACAGATCCATCTCCAACAAAGTGGTAGATAGTGGTTTGTGCAAGGGTATAAACAATATGTTCTGCATTGATCTGGGTACTGGTAGTGGTTTCTACCTTAATTCTGGTGTCTCCTATAATTTCATCTCTTTACTGATTAGTTAATGCATTAACCCACCAACCCTTAAGAAGTATCATTTATTTACTAATTAGGTTGTTTAAGTTCCAAGCTTATTTGTTGTTTTGAATAATTTCAAATTTTCTTATTGTTATTGCTTAAGTTGGTTGCAATTTTAGCATAGTTGTAGTATATTATCTTATTAGTCATCATGTTTATGTTTTCAAGTTTAGATTCATTTGTTTGATTGTCGAGATTGGTTTTTATAAATCTTAATCAGAAAAATTGAATTTGTTTTGAAAATCTAGAATTTTTAAACTTGTTGGAAGTAAATTCGACATTAGTTAGGCGTAGTTATGGAGCTTGACACGCTCCCAATGACACACTAGGTCAAGATAAACCATAAAATATATGACCATGATTTTCTTACCAAATTTAACCGAAACTCGTCATATAGAGCAATTCGAAACGGAATTTAACCAATTGGATTCTCCAACATAGTCAAGACTTTATTAAATTATTGTTTTCGTTATTCCTCGTGTATTTTCATTTTAGTCGTAATCAAAACTACTCCCGTAATTCCAAAGAGAAAGTAGGAGTAGGCGTAAATTCTACAATTAGAATGGTTCGGTTCGAATGTTTCTAGGGTTTCTGTCATACTTAGGAGTCCTTGAGAGATTCGATACTCGAATTTTTTCGGAGAAAAATACGACGTTCCTTAGTGCACTTACTAAGCACTAAATTCCGTACATTTAAGGTTCAATCAATACATATCTCTGGTATACTCATTTTATGCTCATCTTGTTTCATAATTGCCCAACACTCAATTCCATCTAATAAATCAGGACTTACCGTGGTCCTGTAAAATTTTCCTTGAGTGGTATATTGCAATTATATAAAATCCCAAAAGTACTTCTCCACTTAATCTATTATATCTGGGTTCTATGATTGACATCTCTTTCCATTCACCATTACTCTACAAAATGGATTCTAGATAACAAAAATGACCAGTCTGGTGTACCACTTCTCCACCTAGTTTAATTACAATCGGGTCTACCATACATCGTCCACTTAAATTATACTTCATATATTCCATTTTTTTCTACTCGACCTAAAACCGTATAATTCTAAAGCGTGTCTCCATAGTTCTAATTTCTGGTTTATGCCCTCTCTGGTCTTATTAACTAAAACTATATCATCAACAAATAACATACACCTCGGAACTTTGGTTTGGATGTTTCTATTAAGCTCTTCCATTAATATTATAAATAGGAAAAGGGCCTAATATTGAGCTTTAATATAAACCTATCATAATAGGGAAGTTAGAGGGTATGCCACCACACGTTTTGACATTATTAATTACACCCTCATATATATTCTTGCTTATATTAATTTATTTAAGAAGGATCGGCTTCTTTGTAAAAAGCTACCAAAGTACTTCTCTATAAACCTTATTATAAGTATTCTCCAAATTAATAAAAATCATGTGTTGATATTTCTTCCCCACTCTAAATCTCTCCATCAACTCTCTAAGTAAATGAATTGTTTTGGTAGTCGATCTTCCTAGCATAAATCCAAACTACTGAGATCATAGCATCCCGCCTTAACCCATACTCAAATTTTCTCTTTCAAAGTTTCATAGTATGACTCATAAGTTTAATCTTTCTCTATTTATAAAGAATATTTCCATTGCACCAAATTTTATTGAAGTGCTATTTTAGCCATTTTATCCTTACATCACCCAAAACTTTCCAAGCTTCAATAGGGATGCTATCTGGTCCTACCGCTCTATTCATCTTTATTTTCTTCAAAGCCTATTTAACTTTGCACTTCCTAATTCTTTACATAAAATTGTGGTTAATATCCTCTAAAGAAGTCGTGATATCATCTAGATTACTCGGCTAATCATCATTAAAATTTTATCAAAATAATTTTTTCACCGTTGTTTTATATCTTCATCTTTTACAAATACTTTGCCATTAAGACTCTTTATACACATCACACCATTCAAATATTTTCTTTTTTTATCTTTCATTCTCGCGATTCGAAATAACTCCTTTTCTCCCTCTTTTGAATCTAATCTTATATATAGCTTATTTTGAACTTTACACTTTGAATCACGGATAACGTTTTTAACTTTCTTTTTTGTTTTTTTGTATCTCTCATAAATTTGGTCTTCCTAACACTTTTTTAGCTCTCTATAATTCTGCTGCTTTGCTTTAGTCGCTACTTTTATTTCTTCGTTCCACCATCAAGATTTCTTTTTAGATGGCGCTCTTCCACTATATTCATCAAGTGTCCCCTTACCCACTCTCTTTGTATACTATGTTATCTTTACCCACATAGCATTTATATCTATTTTACTCTCCGAATCGGTCTATTTAATTATCTTGTCCTTAAAGACTATCATTTCCACATCCTTCAACTTCTAACACTTAATCATCGATTCTTAAACTTGATTCTATTTCTTTTTTCAACTTTGTATACAAACATCAAAAATTAAGAATCTATGTTGGGTGACGACATTCTCTCTTGTAATAATTTTACATTCTTTACATAGCCTTTTATCCACTTTTTTAGCAAAGAAAATTTAATCTAACTAGTGTTTGCCCTAATTCTACATGTCACCAAATGTGATTCTATTTTTCTAAATCAGGTATTTACTAGCATCGAGTTATTAGATGTAATAACCTCTAAAATGGAATCTCCTATACAATTTTTATCTCCAAAGTCGATCCTTCTTAAATATATTAATATAATCAAGAATATATACGAGGGTGCAACTAACAATATCAAAATGTGTGGTGGCATATCCTCCAACTTCCTTATTATGATAGGTTTACATTAAAGCTCAATATTAAGCCTTTTTCCTATTTACAATATTAATGGTAGATATTAATAGACACATCCAAACCAAAGTACCGAGGTGTATGTTATTTGCTAATGATATAATTTTAGTTAATAAGACCAGAGAGGGCATAAACAAAAAATTAGAACTATGGAGACACGCTTTATAATTACGTAGTTTTAGGTTGAATAGATAAAAAAAAATGGAATATATGGAGTGTAATTTAAGTGGACGACAATGGTAGACTCGATTGTAATTAAACCAGGTGCAGAAGTGGTACACCAGATTGGTCATTTTTGTTATCTAGAATCCATTTTGTAGAGCAATAGTAGATGGAAAAAGATGTCAATCTTAAAACGCAGGTAGAATGGATTAAGTGGAGAAGTACTTTTGGGATTTTATGTGATTGCAATATACCACTGAAGGAAAATTTTACAGGACCACGGTAAGACTTGATTTATTGGATGGAATTGAGTGTTGAGCAATTATGAAACAAGATAAGCATAAAATAAGTGTACTAGAGATATGCATTGACTAAATCTTAAATGTGCGGAATTCAATGCTTAGCAAGTAACATTGTATTTTTCTCCTAAAAAACTCGAGTATCGAATCTCTCGAGGACTCCTAAGTATGACAGAAACCCTAGGAATACTAGAATCGAACCATTCTAATTGTAGAATTCATTTTTAATGATAAAATAATTACTTAACATCTACTCCTATTTTCTCTTTGGAATTATGAGAGCAATTTTGATTACGACTAAAATACAAATACACGAGGAATAACAAAAACAATAATTTAATAAAGTTCCGATTAAATTTGGTAAGAAAATCACGACTATATATTTTATGGTTCATCTCGACCTAGTGTGCCATTAGGAGCATGTCAAGCTCCATAACTACACTTGACTAATGTTTAATTTCCTTCCAACAAGTTTGAAAATTCTAGATTTTCAAAACAAATTCAATTTTTCTGATTAAGATTTATAAAAATCAATCTTGTCAATTAGGGTGTTTGGGGATTCAATTAACCTACTTTCATCCCCTAAGGCAAGATCGAACTTTATCTAACATATCAATAATGAACATGACAACATACAAATCAAAACTTGAAAACATAGACATTATAACTGCTTAAATAACTACAAAACTTATAATTTAACAACAATTAAATACAAGAAATTTTAAACAAATTGATTGGTAAGAAATATACTTACAAACTTGAGAAAATATACAATAAATTACAACTTTGTACTCTAAAATCTCCATCCAAAATACTACAATATCCAAACTTCTTTATCAACCCAATCACCAATATTAAAGAAGAAGAAGAAGCAAACAATAAAAAGAAGAAGAAATGCTTCAAGCTCATCATCACCTCCATTCGCTGAAATGACTCCTGCAAGCCTCGGATGACCCATGCTTGTTCGATTTGTCTCTCGAACAGATGCGCTACCAAAATTTCCAGGGCTGCCAAACGATCTTTGTTTGTTGTCATGATTATCAACATGACCAATCACATAACCGCTCCAATACCAGAATGATACAATAATGTTCACCACAACAAGTGTCACGGTCTTTCCTTGATCAAGGTGCAAGATGACCCAGATTTTTTGCCTTACAATGTGGAGCACAGAACCAAATATTCTCTTCTTAAACTTGCAAATATGTACATCCACTACTTCTAACTACCACTAAAGACAAAAGAAGAAACTAAACATTAAAAACATGCAATATTGCTAACGATTCCATAACTGAAAACTACCCACAATCCAGCTCCTTTGATGCATAAAATTACCCGTGTTGGGGTAATGAACCACTTTTGCAACTGCCCACTTTGTCACTAACCCATATATGTGCCACGTCACCCTTGCACAAGTCTCTCACGGTTTCACCTGCAATTGAAGTAACACTAATCTTGACAAAGCTCGTGTATGCCACTTTACGATCATTGCCAAAGGTTGGATAGCCCTTCTTGATCGCCAAATGCTTGTAATTTTAGGTCTCAATTTAAATACCCCAAACACATTGTCGCAGTGTGGGGCTTGGGTCCTTAGCAAGGTCATAACTTGATAACTTTTTAGTGACATGCAATCATACGACATTGGGGTAGAGTTAGAATGTAAGGTTTGTTTAGGAAATAGCAGATGTGTGTTGGTGGAGGTTATAGAGTAAATAAAGATGTGAAGGACCAAGGGGGATAACGGGTAGTTTTCTTGTTCTTACTGTTGTGGTTTAAGCAAATATATTATGAGTGTATGGTCCATGGGCGTGTTTGCTCTTTCATTTGTTTCGAGATGAGATTGTGGGGGGGTTAGGTTTTGGTTTGGCAGTTATTTACTAAATACCTTCTGGATGTGCTTAGAATGACAGTCAATAAGGACATCTATATAAGGGACTTCTTTTGCATCATATGAAAGAAATTATTTGGTACCCTTGGCTTAAATCTATCTAGAGGGCTAGCTTGTGGATTCTATAACAGGACTTTTTGTACCATTAAGATTGGGAACAAACGAGTGTTCAAGGGGTTTTTGCATGTAGTTCAAAAGCCAGCTTATATGCAGAACTCATACTTCCATTCTTGATAGATTTTCCATGATATTTTTTTTCTTCAAAAAATTAGGAGTAATTTTTTTTAACTGCAAATGCAATTTCATATGAAGGCCATTCTTGTTAAACTTAATTATCACGCTATTGACTGCATGAACAGAAATGGTTGAATGCTTCTCAAATGGTATTTATCTGTAGTTTGGTGGAGGAGGTGGATATACAAGCTTTGGAATCTTTTTGAAGTTTCATTTTCTCTTGGAGCTATATGCTACGATAGAATAGCTTGTTACCCAAGTAGTCAAGGCCGTTTTCAACTGTGAGATTCTATTGCCTGAGGGTACAAGCTTTAGTGTGTCCGATGCTTTTACCGAACATGCATAACTTTATTAATTTTCACTTATTTTTTTTAATGTACATGGTGCATGTAAAATTTAAAGTTTAAAAGCTGATGAGGCTTATGATAGCCTTCAAAAGGATGTTTGGAGAAGATATTCACTTTCTGTCTAATACTTCTTTTCAAGAATATAAGAAAACATACTTGTGTCACGAAGTTTTAATTGAGCTTATTTTGGTTGAACTCGAAGTGATGGATGTGATGCGATCTAACTCTTTTGAGGCAAATGTGATGGATTTTTTTTCTAATGTCTTTTTTTATTTTTTGCAATTTTTCATTTTGCAGGCTTGCACTGAATGTGCAAATTTATCTCAATATGCACCGATCAGATTATGCTGAGAAGCAGCTCAGGATCATGCAATAGCTTGACGAAGACCACATGTTAACTCAACTAGCTAATGCATGGCTGAACTTAGCCGTGGTACATTAATTTGTCTGGTGGTTCTTTGCTAATTTGATCTTTTAAGTTGTACTACTGATTCTTTCCTGGTCAATCAGGGTGGGTCCAAGGTACAGGAAGCTTTACCTTATCTGCCAAGATTTCTCAGAGAAGTATCAGATGACAAGTTTGGTCTTGAATGGGAAGGCTGTTTGCTGCATGCATATGCGAAATTTTGACGAAGCTGAGTTGCTATTGCTTGAAGCTTTAAACAAGGCAGGTTCTAGGTCCTATATGTTTTTTCCTATTCGTTTTTGAGTATCCTAAAGACCCTAACTTGTGATTAGAAAGAAAAGTAGATACATCACAATTAAATAGACTTCTGTTGTTTGACATCCGAAGTGGTTTTTCAACTTGACTGGGATTGTTCATGATCCTAATTCCATTGTCCGATGCATATCATCAATTCAGTCATGGCATGATGATATTGCTTTAATCGTGCTCAATTTGGATTGAACTCGTAAATTTTACTGTTGTTCACATTGCCATATTCGAGCCATCTTGGATTATGTATATTTATATGCTTTAAATTTAAAATATGAAGTTTGCTCTAATTTAAAGTTAGAGAGACGTGATTTATCAGTAAATGCTTGGCATACTAGGTGAGAAGATGGTTTTGATGATCATTTGCTGCTTACATACTAGAAAATATTTTGATATGGCAAGGGTGTAATTTTTTATTTGTTATCTGCCAGAAAAGAAGAGTTTCGAGTGTTTGCATCCTCAATTTAGTCCTAATATTATTCTCTAAATTTTCTTTATGAAAGAGACTTCAAGCTTTGTGTAATGCCTTTAAAGCTCTTATGGTATATCCTTATCCCTGGATTTTGAAGTTTGAACTATTAATGTTGCCAAGTTATTCAGAATCCAAAAATACGTAAAGTCTGTGCAGGAAAGACCTTTATCAATATTAGTTCTTTAACCTAGTTATTTTGATCAATGGTTCAGGATGCAAAGGATCCAGAAACACTGGCTAATCTAGCCGTTTGCAGTCTGCATATTGGGAAGCCTTCATCTCGTTTTCTGCAGTAAGTAATCTGTTCATGAACCTGTGGTTATATCTATCCCATTTGGCCATTTAGTTTTTACGCTTAGGTATTCTTTCTGGTTTTCGCTGTACACTTCGTCACTGTGAATGAACTACTAACTGTGTTCCTTTTTCATGAATTGAGAATGGTCTGATTGGCAACATCATTTTGAACTGCTATACAATTTAGCACCGTAAATATTGTCCTTTGCCGGGTTTTGACTGATTTGTGGATCATGGAATTTGAGTTTCTGATGATTGACCGGGTTAATATCGGGAAGCTATTTGACAGTTGACCTCCTGGACAATGGTATAAAACTTGATTAAACATTCAAGACAACACCGCTTACTTGAATGTCCCTTATCTTTATTCATTCAACCAAAGCAGTTGATTTCCTTCGTGCTCTCGCTAAATCTTGTAAATAATTTTTGCCCCTTATTTGGCTACGTGAACTTGATGCTTTCATGGCAATGACTGTGGGTTAATTTGATTTGTGGATTGTAGAAATCCACAAATCAAAATGATTTTATGTTTTTCAAGTATTGTAAACTTGTCAACTTTTTCCCCTTTTGTTGCTTGTATATTTCCAGATTACAGTTTTTGATTGTTACCTCTCTTTAATGTTTTTTTGTTTCTAGTGAAGTATTTTAGCTGCATACCTTGAACGTGGCATAACTCCTCCGTTTCTCTGGGCGATTAAAAATTTTCATTTACTTGCACAAGCCGTGGGATTTTTACATTTTTGTCCGTTTTGATTTGAGTATCTCTGACTAACTTCTTGACATTGAGGAGGAACAAAAGTAAAATGTTGTGCTTTTGTTTGGTTCTAGGATGTGTGATGAAGAATTGTGAAAATGGTTTTACCAGTGCATGAGTTCTTGGATGGGTATGAAAAGAAGAAAATTTGCTTCTCATTAGTTGTTTTTAAATGAGAAAATGTTACTAGCACTTGATCAAGGGGGAAGCACCCAAGGACAAGGTCAACGAAAACGTAGATTACGATTGCAGTCGTCCAGATTTATGAATCTTTGACAGCCAAAGCACACTTATGTTGTGTTTGGTATAAAGATTTCTTAAAAAAAATATTGATACGGAAATGAAAATGTTGTACTTGAATTCATGATTTTTTGAGAGAATTTCCTTTTCGTTGATCTTTGCACCAGACGGAGCAGAAAATTTTAATTTCCAGTGGACAGCAATCTCATGTTTTCAAAACTAAGCAGAGATAAATTTGACTAAGAAAGATATATTGTGACATCATCTTGTTGAGATATCATACGGATCAAAGAAAATTGATCTTCAAGGTTACGAAAACTCAAAACATCATTAGCAGAGTGAATTTTGAAATAATGGTTTTTATTTGGGTCTAAGAAAATTCGAAGCAGTTGGAGGATTTATAAGGTACCAAAATTAATTCGATAGCACTG
>MKEJ01085247.1:0-10610 GCA_001753735.1 Embelia ribes | reverse complement strand
TGCTCACAAAATTTTTCAAATTCTGCTTAAATGATAAGAAAAAGAGTGAGTATTTGTACAGAGATTTTCCTGAGCATTTTGTATGGGACAAACAGGGTAAATGTTGGACTAAAAGGAAAACCAGGAAAGTTATGGCCCGTGTAAATGTAGCCAATCCATCCGAAGGTGAGAGATACTTTCTAGGATTGTTGCTTAACCATGTACGCTGGCCTACTTCTTTTGCTGATTTATTGACACATGATGGTGTTCATATTCAACTTTTAAAGAAGCTGCCGAAAAGGGAGGGTTGCTCCAAGCAGATGATTGGATTTATGAATGCTTATTGGATGCTGTAACTTTCCAAATGCCTTTTGCATTACGTCATCTATTTGCTACTGTCTTGGTCTATTGTGAACCTGCTAATGTAAGAGGCCTTTGGGAGCGTTACTACCAAGACTTGTCCGAAGACTTTCAAAGAGATGCATCTAATACATCTGATTCTCAAATGCGAAAAATACTTCAAAGTATTGACCATTTCCTAGAAAGTATGAGGAAGAGTATAACGAGTTACGATATGCCTGTATTATTAACAGACCCAATGGAAACAGAGTTATCAGGAAAGAGAGAGTTACTTGACGAAATTGTTGTAAAACCCCCATCAGAAAACCAACGAGCAGCAACATCATTGAATCATGAGCAACACATTGCCTATGACATCATACTAGAGCATGTAGAGGCTAATAGACCAGGAGTATTCTTTATAGATGATTCTGGTGGCACTGGAAAGACCTTTTTGTACTATGCTTTACTTGCTACAATACAATCAAACAAAAACATTGCAATTGCTACTGCGACATCTGGCGTTGCAGCCTCAATCATGCCTGGAGGACGTACTTCTCATTCAAGATTCAAAATCCCACTTGATGGAACAGAAACAAGTATGTGTAACATATCAAAACAAAGTGGGACGGCAGAATTGTTACAAAAGGCTAAGTTGATAATATGGGATGAGGCACCAATGGCCAAACGATGGGATATTGAGTCAGTAGATAGGACTCTCAAAGATATAATGGGCAATGACGCATTGTTTGGGGGAAAAGTAGTTGTCTTTGGAAGAGATTTTAGACAAGTCCTTCCTGTCATTCCTCATTCCACACGAGCCGAAGCAGTTAATGCAAGCTTGGTCAAATTTTACCTTTGGTCTGAAATACAAAAGTTGCAGCTATCCAAAAATATGCGAGCACAAGTTGACCCAACTTTCAATGACTTTCTCTTGCAAGTTGGAAATGGGGATGAACCTACAAATGAGGAGGGGCTAATTCAAGTTCCAACTGAAATGGTTATCAAATGTACAAAAACAGAATTTTTACAAACTCTTCTTATTGATACAATCTTTCCAAATTTAAAAGAGAAAGCAAGCTCCGCCCGTTATATATCCAAACGTGTTGTTCTAGCTATTAGAAATGAATTTATTGACATGCTCAATCATAGGCTTATAACAAACTTTCTAGGAAAAGAGTGGAGATATACAAGTTTTGACAAGGCTATTGACGATACTCACAATTACTATCCTGAAGAGTTTTTAAATACATTGACACCCAATGGGCTTCCTCCCCGTGAGCTTGTACTGAAAGAGAATAGCCCAATTATGTTACTAAGAAATCTAAGCCCATCTGAAGGACTTTGTAATGGCACGAGGATGGTTTGTAAAGGCTTCCAAAAAAATGTAATGCATGATGAGATCACTTCAGGACAACATGTGGGAAATCAAGTCTTACTCCATAGAATTCCCCTTCTACCAGCAAAAAATGAGGCTTATCCATTTCAGTTTGAACGGATGCAATTTCCAATCTGCTTGTGTTTCGTCATGATGATAAATAAGGCACAAAGACAAACAATACCACATGTTGGGATTTATTTACCTCTACATACAATTTCCAATCTGCTTGTGTTTCACCATGATTGTATTCTCCCACGAACAATACAATCAATTGATACGATTAGATGAGTTTTATAATCCAACTTTACATCCTCTGTCATTCTAACAAAAATTGTTTCAATATGTTGCTTTCGTTAAGTAAATCTTGACATATACTCAAAGCTTTATTGTGAGCACTATTAGTTTCCCACACGTACTTACGAAATTTATCTTTATTTTTGCAGTCCCTAAAACCTTCACTTACAAAAGCATCATCACTCCCTTGATGACCCAACTCATTTTTAAAAAAGATAACAATCAATACAAAAAGTTTCATCCTTACTTATGCTGCATTTTAACCATTTAAACTTCTCAAACCACAATCGACAAAATCTTCTTAACTTTCCATTGATCTCTTTTTGGGGAAATTCAAAATTACATGATTGAGTAGCCCCATTAAGGTAATACATCTTCCGAATCCTCTCACGAATATTAGGATCGTAAGCTGTTATTCTAGGTTATTTTCCCGGATCTATTATATGTTCAAGCCAGTCAAATTTCCCAAGATTTGCATTCGATGCTTCTTTGTTAGCCAATGATGGTGAATCCGTAGAAATTGGATTAGAAAGAGGTTCGGGAAGATTGGATTCCACACAATTTTTTTTTTTTTTGTCTAAGATACATCAAAATTAATTGGAGAGGAAACTTTTGCTCCTTTTCTTTTATAATTATAGTATCTCAACATAGTTGTACAAGAAGATTTTAAAAAATTTGCTTAGATGCAACTACACATAAAAGGAGCAACCAAATACTTTCCAATAGACTAATTCACCATAAAGGTTTCAACTATAATTTCATCAAATTCGCAATTAAGTAGGACTAATTCATCAATAAAATAATTCCCAATTTTAATCAAATCGAGAATTAAACATAAAAGTAGCTACCAAACACTTTCCAATTGATCAATTCATTATAAAAATCTCAACTATATTTTCATCAAATTCGCAATTGAGTAGAACTAATTAATCAATGAAATAATTCTCAATTTACCAATTTAAGTTATCAATCAAGCATAATATCAAATTAAGCAATTCAAACAACTAATAATAAGGATTAAACAAAGTATTATTGACTAACATCATACAAAAATTGAAAAGTACAAATTAAAATCTAATTATTTAAGAAAAAGTTGGCTTATAGTTCTAGGGCTTCTTTATTTAAACAACTAGTTGATAATAATTACAATTGACCATTGAGGCCGTGACTGGTGGCAATGGATGAAGTCGGCAAGCTGCGAACTGGATAGGAATCAAAATGGCTTAACTGAGATGAAGGGTGGCTAACGATGGCGGCTAAACCGCTACGAAGTCAACTGGTGAAAGCGAGGGCCATGAGGCACATGGCGAATGGGCAATCATTCGTGCATGTCTCTATCGTCACCTATCGCATAGCTACAGAGATAGATTGTGTTAGGTTAACTGGCAACGTAGCACACATTATATGATATTTATATATTGGGATATGAAAACTAATATATTAAAAACAGTAGGGGTATTTCAGTAATTTCACAAATAAAAAAAATAAGGGGGACCCAAGCCCTCTCTTGCCTCTGTTTCTCTCCGTCTTTGACCAATTCTTCTAATGTAGACTCCAACAAGAACAAGAAGAGAGAGATGTGTGTTTTAGGGTTGGATACCTTATTTAAACTCTTCACACTTGTTAAAAGACTAAGTTACCCTTAATTAGTATTTTTACACTTAAAATTGGATTAATTAATATAAAATAGGTAGCACTGCAAGTTGTCGCGTGCAAAGCACATGTCTAACTTTAACCCTTTCGACCGATTGGACCATACTCCAGATTGATCAAAAATCTTTGACATAGATGGTCACTTGCTTCGTTCTTTATTTCTTCAATTATCAAGTTTTCAACTTCAAACCCTCAAACTTCAGTATCCAAGGGTCTTCTAAGTCTTTGTTAGCTTGCTAACTTTTCATCAAAATACATGACAAGTTTCTAAAGCTCGTAAATTGGCTGTTTTAGCATCAATTACCAAAATACACACAAAAATAAAAAATACCACAATATGGCAAATTATATGTGCCAAATGCAAAATAAATGATGTAAATGTTTCATGTTAAACTTTTATTTTATACACTTTTATAACACAATTAGACGCAAAAGTTTTTAGTAAGAGTAAGAGGGCATCAAAATCATTTTTCATTATCATTATTTCCATTCTCATATTTTGATCATTAATTATTTTAGCGGACGTGCTCTGAAATTTAAAAACTAATTTCTTTATATTGCGGGACACTAAGAATTATATAGCTATAAACAAATTTATGTTTTTATTTTCATGTATATACCAAATTTTTATCTACCCTTGGGACGGCATTTTGTTATAGGTCTAAAAGATTAGGTAATTTCTTCGAAATTGACCTGATGACTCGTTTAACATTATTTTATTTTCTAATAAACCGGAGTGTAATTCTGTGAGTGAGACCATTTTATATGCATATTGTACTCGTTCTTTAAGCTAGACTTGATTTAATTTACTCTCGATAAAACAAAAAATTCCTTAGTCCCGTATATCTTTTTCTTTTTCTTTTTCAAGGATTTAACTCTTGTATATCTTTGCAACAATGTATATGGAGAGGGATCAAATGGTTGACGAACTGCTTTATAATTGTGCGGCCCACAATGTAATTTCTTAATGTATTGATAAAATTTAAAACGAATAAACGATAAATCGATAATATCTACTGCAAGGTTGTCCGGCTGTCTCGAGAAGCTGTCAACTGACTATACCGAGCTATAAATAGTAAGTTTAGAGAAGCGGTCAACTCTGTGAGTGAGGGTTACATATTGCTACGTCATGTCTTTTCTTGTAATGAAAAAAAAAAAAATTAAAATAACAACTAAGGTTAGGCTGACTGAAATGGGATCTGATTATTTAAGCAAGTGGTCTCGAGTTCAAACACTTGTCGATGCAGCAAATTTTCTTGAGAAAGGTCCCCGCTATAGCGCCTGATTTTACCTCGAAGAATTAGTCCTAAATTAAAAATCCAGAAGGCTGTAAAAAAAAAAAATCACTAAAATGCAACAAAGCTATATTAGTAAGTTTAGAGAAGCAGTCAACTCCGTGAGTGAGGGTTATATCGCTACATCATGTCTTTATCTTGTAATGAAAAACAAGTCACTAAAATACAAATAAAATTGCGATAACACCGTAACTGCTTAGGTATGAGGGAGTTAGAAAATGTCAATAATGTCGAGATGTGAGTTTTAGTAAAGGTTAATTTAATGAATGACAGCATAGAGATCATAAAAATTGACTCTCCGCCAAACAGATTTTTGTTTTCAGTGTGGCCGGAGAGATAAATAGTAATTTTTGTATTAACATTATGCCAACAAGATAATGATAAGGTCACTGCTGGTGATGTATATTACAAGAGTTGGCATATGGAATATGAATTAGAATAAAATTGGAGAATTTAATTTTCCTAAAGAAAGTTAATGCATATAGTTTGTGTTCTAGTTGTGTTAGATATAATTATCTTTGTGGTCCCTGTATTGGGCTATGTATATGACTTTCTTGTACCATTCATTATCAAGTTAATAATAATATTATTTCATGATTTCCATTAATTGACGGTCACCAATATGAAAATGTTGGATTATGCATTACTTTTTCGTGATCAATCTTTTTTCACATGGACGTGATTATTTGAAGAATAAAATAGGAATTTATTTTTTTTCAAAAAGTAAGACACCAATATGAAAATGTCGAATAATGCATTACTTTTTTAATTACGCATTTTCATGTGAATGATTTACTTCAGTACGATACATAGTGCACGGAAGGAAAGACACTTGGCATCGAAGTTCATAGATTTCAACACCCAAATTTACCATAAGCACATAGTTTCATACATTCTTTACTCCAGCGTAATATTATATTAAAAAACACACATAATTCGGAGACATGTATCCCAAAACTTTATGTATAAAGATTTTGGTTGGGCATCCCTCCACACTAGGGCTTCCAAATTGACCCGACTCGGCCCTATCCGACCCGTTTTTTCGGATCCAGGTATTGTTCGGATAGGATCTCCAGATTCCACGTTAGTATTCGGATCAGGTCCGGGTACGGGTTTATAGCCTATACCTATATCCTACCCGGAGTATAGCTACTGGATCTTTGGGTTCGAGTCAGGGTTTGGATTTGGGTCAGATTTTTTCTCTTTATATATTTATAAATTTGCAGCAGGTTGTGAGTCTGGGCATTGGGCTTACTCGTCGGGTACGGGCCAGGGTCGGATGAGAGGAAATATAAGAGGACCCAAGCCCTACCCAAAACGATTTGGATAGGATACGGGTCTGAACCCGATTGGTCCGAATAGGGTATCGGGTCACGGGTCATTTTGACAACCCTACTCCACACCCTGAACCTCTATTCGACCAAAGATCAATACCAAAGGGGGACCAATTTCTAGACCCACAAAATATGCTCAATAATCCAAATTTATTTTCACAAGTCCGTAGGAACCAACCTAGGCCTAAAATTTCATCCTTTTGAATTATATTTGCTGAACACATATTTCCTAACAAATATTACTATTCATACTAGTACTTCACAAGCCAAAAATTTTCATAGTTTTCTAGTGAAATGATTCCATAGCCAACATAGTTTCCAAAAATTTTCACACCAATATTTCGTACATAAATTTACTGTTTAGCACGCACAAATTTATTACATAGCATATTTCTCCATAACTAGGACAAATATGTAGAAACAATTAGCAACCAATAGCATGCATAGACATGAATTAGTTATCGTAGGGTCTACTGCTCTTAACTACTCCGTGCCTATTAAAATATGGAGGGAGAAAATAAGAGCAAGGGGGCGAAAAGGCTTGGTACATGGCTGTTCTCTTAGAAAATTCATGGAAAAGTAGGTTTTCCTACATATAAAGTGGCAAAAATTGTTAATTAAACCATACTCTAGACTACTTTCATCACTAATAAAATAAATTCTGAAAATTGGAGAAGGGAACCGAGTGATACATATGCCAAAACACATAAAAAGTATCAAAGAGTGCGTATACAGACCTTTGGTCACTGCAACATATTCTACATTTTGTGAGAAAATCCTTTGCGACAAAGAATAAATTCTTGTTAAAGTACACCTTCGATAAGGAAAATTATTTTTCCTCACAGATCCCATTGAAGTGAATAAATTAGCAAACACTCACGATCTCTAGCTAAATGACAAGGAAAATTCCTCATCAAAAATAACAATTTGGCGACATTGTATGTACTTTCTCGTTAGTGGTTGTTTGGACAACCAAATTCCATTTCCTCACACAAGTTTATTATATTTTCCTCAATGTAGGCCAATCTTTTTGCAAGAAAAAGCTTCTCTTCCTTGAAAAACAGATCACTTTATGAGCTGGAAGAGAAGGAGAAAATATTAAGAACATTTTTTTTCCATGTCATTTGATTATTTTGTCTTGTACAATTTATATATTTATTTAAAAGACTTCTTGTAACTTAGGGTGAATTAATATTTAATTTTTTGAAGATATTGTAGGAGTTGTAAATGAATATTTAAGGATTCCTCATTATTACATGTGGATTTGAGTTTGTTAATGATTGTTTCTTTCCATTTATGTTATTTAGCTTTTCATCATAATCAAAAAGTAATTTTGAACAAACAAACTTGTGAAATGTCAATTCCTGGCCTTTTAAAAATTTGGAATAATGCGTTTCATTTCAATTTGAATACAATTATAGCATTTTTCGTGGGATTCTTTAAAAAATCATATTACGTATAACAATTGAATAGCATTAGCAAGGAAATCAATTCTTTTAGCAACCATTTATATTACTTTTTGCGTATAAATGTTTTCATGTAAAAGAGGTATTGCGGGAAACATACTTCCTTGCCAAATGTTTGGACTTTCAATTAAGAACAAAATTTCCTTGCAATAGATCTATAACCACTATGGTATAATGAGGAACTATGCGAGGAACAATTTTCCTTGACAAAAACTACTAGCGACGAAATTGTTACTTTTAGTAAGAAAACGGTTTCCGCAAAATGAACTATCTCTTGTAGTGGGTACACATGGATGTCCGGGTCCTACGCGAAATCGAAGTGTTTTCTCCTATTTCTTTTTCATAGTTTTCTGGTGTTTTACCACCAGAAATGGTACTTTGTAAGTATATATATGTGCATGTATCGGACATGTGGTAGTTTATTATGCTGTCACCGCTTCAAATCAGTTGACAGATTATCACATTCAAGGCTGAAACAGGACATTACATGGGTGTCCCCAATTAAACATAGTCAAATTGACAAAATGAGTCAATAAATCTCTGTATATTTTTTATTTTTTGTTCTTTATTTTTTGTATTAGCATATATTTTAGCGAGAAGAATTACATATGCAAATTTATAAAAACTCCTAACATATTTTTTAATAAACAAAGCACTAGAATATGATTTGTAGAGTGCGTGGAATTTCTGTTAATATCATGTAGGCAGGTTCTATGAGGACAATAGGAAGGAACTTGTCACCAAAATCCTACATGCAAAGTGGTGACGAGCACTCACGACTTTTCTATCTAGAATTATTTTGAATTTTGACTCCCTCGCATTTTTACTTCTGCTCGTTGATCTGTTGATACAGCATAGAACAATAATATTTGATTCGCTATAAATGCAAAAATTGTCTTGAATTTATTTTTGGTTTGGAATGAAATAGGATCAGTCTTCTTTTGATGTTTGATAATTCGAGTGACTCATAAACAGTTTTATAATCTTTAGTTTTTTCCCTAACAGACTTTTAGTTTGGTCTATTTATCAATAAAATTTTAAGTCTTTATTTCCATAAATATTATAGTTGTTTATATGACATACTTGTTCCATGTTCAGTCTTTCTTGAAATTTGTGGAACTAAAAGCCCTAACTTTAATATTTTTATAAATTAGAGTCATGTATGCTTTCATTGCCACACGAAGAAGAGTTATGTATGATTCTATTGCGACTTGAGGATTACTTATTCATATCTTGGAAACATCTTTGAAAACTGAGATGAAGCCAAAATACCTATCTTCTTCATATCCCATAATGTGCAAGATTTATACACTACTTTGTCCATAGTCTTTATTTCCTTACGGGTTGTTTTCTTTCAACGGGCCATGCGGTAGTGGTTTTGGGCCATAAAGAAATCCTTGAAAATTTGCTGATTCATTCTCTCATTCGCAAACCGGTGAGGTCATATTCATTACTAAAATGCCCCCCACTATTCATTTATTCCAAAAATATTCATTATATAATGTTTTTTTTAACAAAAATATTTTTATTCTTCATTCTTTCTAATCGGTGAACACCCTCTCTCTAACCTCCCCACGTGACTGCGTCCTGCCATCCCTACCATGCTAAATAGGCCAATCTGTTCTTTAACTCGCAACGCCGCGCTACCCACAACCTATTTGTTCTCTGACGTCTAAGGCGATTGATATATCAACGAGTACACAACAGCAGCGAGTCAGCAACCACACCCAACAGTGCCAGCCCGGTGATAACTGATAGACATAACGGCGGTGATAGATACAAAAAAATTCTTTGTATATGAGGAATGCCTAAATCATTTTCCCAATTGCAAATGTTCTAATTGAAATAAACCATCCAAGTATGCCTAAATTTAGCATGATTTGTTGATATAATTGTTTATAAAAATCAATGTTAGAATTGCATCTTAGATTATATTTCTTTTTCTAGGATTGTTAGCCCCAAAATTATTAATTTCAGTTAGAAGTAGTTGAATTATTACAACTGATTATTGATTTGCTTGATTTGGTGTGATTGCTAATTGTAATTTTGCAACCTTAAAAAAGTCTTAAATTTTATATTTTAGATAAGGAATAATTTAAATGAAATTTGATAATTTCATTATAGATATGCATTCAAATATTTAATCATTGGCACATCTGAAGGAACTATATGTGGTTATAATGCAAATATCTTTGCCACTAAGCACAGTAGGAGAAACAAAAAAATATGGGGCTCGAATACTGCAATCTATTTGCCTCGAAACCTAACCAAATGATCAAACCTTTACTCATATCATTCCATTACCATTGCAAAAGCAAATATACATAACCACAAAAGAGAATTGAAAGTAAAATCTAACACTAGGAAAGTGCAAGACCGAGCATTCGTTTCGACTTAAGTTGATTTTTTAGGACCCTCCTCTTCTTGTTGAGATTCAAGGCTTTCTTTTTTCTCCATAACTTGTTGAATACCTTGTTGATACCCTTCAATGAAGCTCTTGAGTGCATCCCTATATGCAGAAGCTCTTGTCATGTACACCCTTTGCAATGCAGGCCTAAGCGTCTCCATTCCCCCTCTTGCAGCCACAGCTATTAATATTTTCCGGTTAAAATAATATACAATTCACATCGAGTCAAAAGGTTGAAATAACGTATAACAATTTCAAAGCACGTAAGATAATATTTTAATCAGGAAGCAAATGAATGGTTGGGGTTAGGGATAGGCGGACGATGGTTGTTGTCAATGTCCTCAAATAGAAATGTAATAGGAGACACTGTGTCCATCCAATAAACCCAATAAAGCATACACGAGAAATAATGGAAGCGACTTAAATAATTCATCTGGTTTAAAATGTTTATTTAACCATTGG
>MKEJ01085245.1:0-18223 GCA_001753735.1 Embelia ribes | reverse complement strand
TTATCCTTTGTTGTAGCTTGTAGTAGCAAACTTTTATTTTAGGGATAGAATATTGTATAATATGATGTATATGAGTATATCGCAGTTGTTGTTTCAGTAAACGTGGTGTTTACTTTATGCTATTATGAAAATAGTATACGGGCTAAATATCATGGGTTCATATACAGGTCATACGCAGGCTATAGTTTATATTTATTTTTAGCACGACTCTAATGATATTGAATGTTATAGAACGGGGGTGGTTATGAGATTTGGCGGTAGCATGTTATCCCTATTTTCTTTCCTTTTTCAAAGTTATAAATATTTTTCCTTTCCTTTTACTTAAAAAGGGAAAACAATTGCCCTTCGGGGTCTCCTCTGGGGATCCGGGGTGCCACAACCGAAGTTGAGAAGAGGATATGATGCGATATGGGTAATTGTAGAGCGTTTGACGAAGTCTACTCACTTTATACCAATGCGTACTATTGACTTAATTGAGAAGCTTTATCAGATGTACATTGATGAGATTATTCATTTGTACTAGGCTGCGATATTGATCGTATCGGATCGAGATTCTCATTTCATTTCGCGCTTCTGGTCGAGTCACCGGAGGGCTTTGTGGACTAACCTTTCGATGAGTACAACATTTCATCCACAGATGGATGGGTAGTTTGAGTAGATAATTCAGACTCTTGAGGACATGCTTTGGGCATGTGTCCTAGATTTCAAAGGTAGGTGGTAAGAACATGTAAGCTTAATAGAGTTCGCATATAATAATAGTTATCATTCGAACATAGAGATGGCTCCATTCGAGGCTTTATATGGGCATCCGTGTTGTTCTCCCATTTGTTGGACGGAAGTTGGAGATGGCACATTACTTGGACTTAAAATGGTATAAGAGACGAATTAGAATGTCCAAATGATTAAACAGAGGTTGGAAATGGCGCGAAGTTATTTCAGAGCTATTCAGACATAATGTGATATCCATTATCATTTGAAATAGGTGAACGTGTATTTTTTAAGGTTATCTCCGAAGAAGCAAATTATGAGATTTGGGAAGAAAGGGAAGTTATCGCCGAGGTTTATTGGTCCTTTCTTGATTCTTGAAGCTGTTGGTGAAGTGGCTTACAGGCTTGCGTTACCGCCATAATTCTTGAGTGTTCATCCCTTTTTTCATGTTTCGATGTTAAGGAAGTATATACAGGATCCTTCACAAGTGGTGAATTTTAATGACTTATACGTAGAAGAAGACGTGTCTAATGTGGTGAAGTCGATTCATATTCTTGACTCGAAAGAGTAAACACTTAGAAGGAAGAGTACTTTGTTAGTGACAGTATTGTGGTGAAGTGGATCCCATGAAGAGTTAACTTAGAAGCGCAAAGATAAGATATGAGAGAAGTTTTTGAACCTCTTCAAGAACTCATGTATGTTATTTATTTTATAATAATGCATGCGAATTTTGGGGATGAAATTTCCTCAGTGGGGGAGGATGTAACGTCCAAGTAATTTTTTTGTATTTATAATAATATTATTGAAGTATGTAATATTATTATTTATCATTGTAGAATTAAAAGAAGTATTATTGAAGGAAGTATGAAGTTGTAACATGATAGTGGAAGTATCGAAGTATGAAGAGATGCTACATTAATGTAGAATGTAGCATCAGTTTGAAGTTTAGCATAGTTATCGAAATAAAACGAGATGTCGAGACTTTACGATAATTAATATGGATGAGAAAATACTATATAATGACATTAGAATATATATTTCAAGTGATTAGTAAGAGTAGATAACATTTGAAATTGAAGGGTGAAGTTTGGAGTTGAAATGGTTGGTTCCATGCCTTAGAAAAATTTTGCAGTTTTTCAAAGTGCACTGGCTCTGGAGTTAACATTCGAATGGTGGCCAGATGCAGCTATTCGAACGGTGCAAACATATTGTTCGAACGGAATTATCAGAACAGAAACATAATCATTTTAAAAAGACTTTAAGTAGTGAGGCTCTTATTTTCATACCCAGAAAACAAAAGAGAAGGAGAGGAGAGAGAGCCACAAAAATATTGGAGAAGAAGACCATATTTTATCTAGCTCCCGGAGTCTAATCCGAAATCTAAGGGTAGATTTGTGATCACCAAAGCATAGAGAGCATTTTGAGGTAAGGCACGAACCCTATCTTAGTAGTTCATAATTCCTTGGTTTTCGTGCCTAGTTAGTACGAGAAATTAAAGTTGATTTTTTTTATCCATATAATGAGTAGACCACTTTTAAATATAAGTTCGAGTTGATTCGAGCTTTGTTAATAGAACAAACCAGGAGGTGAAAAAGAAGGAGATTTGGGTTTTTTTTAAGATTTGTTCCTAGAAGTGAATTAAATTTGTTGTAGGTATGAGTAGTCTATAAAATAATAATATACACGTGAGTTTATATGTGTATCTTATGTGTAAATTTTATGAAGTTAATTGGAGTGGAATTGTAGTTGTTTGAAGTTAATTTATGAAGTATGAAGTACGGTTTATGAAGTAAATTCGAGGCGAATGATTAGTTGTTTGGAATAAATTTATGAAGTATGAAGTATGAGTTAAGAAGTAAATTAGAGATGCATGATTAATTTCTTGAAGTTGATTATATGAAGCTTAAAATATAATTTGAGGTTAGATGAATTATTTGATCATATGTATTGACATTTAACTTATTGAAATGACATATATATATTTTGAAGAAAAATGACATTTTAGTCTAACAAGAAGTTGAATTTGATCTTGCTTGAAGCATTTGAAATTTTGACAATGAAATTTTTTTATAAAAAAAAAAGGGATGAAAATGAAGTATTTACAAAGGAGCGATACTCAATTTTATTAGTGAAGATGAAGATTCACGAAATTATGAAGTTTAAGAAGTTTTATGAAGTTCTCGTAGTTTTAAGAAGTTTATTGAAATTGAAGTTAAATTTGAAGTTTTGGAACATGATTTATTTTTTAAGGAAATTTGCATATTTTTCATGGATAGTGTTGAGTCATTTTCCATTTCTTTTCGGGATAAGTGTCGTCTTCACGAAATTTTTAGAAGAAAGCAAAGAGAGGGCTCGGTGCCCTACCATAAAAGTTGGGAAATCAAATTCCCATAAACTTTTTACGAAGTGAACGATTTATGAAAGTTTCACGAAGGAAGCTTATTTTAAAAAAAAAGAAATTTAGACACTAATCCCAAAATTTTAGAAGTAGAAGTCTAAAAGTCAAAGTCAAAGTCAAAGTCATATGCATTACATTCAAGTTGTATTGCATATTTACACTTTATGGCACCGCATAGCATCACATGTATCATATTATTTAATAGACTAACTCGTGCATTTTTTTTCCTATATTGTATCATAACATCATTGTAGCTACAGAGGCTAGCGAGAGACATCCTTGATATGACCCGAAGTTGATGTACATATTTTTGAAGATATGTTCTTATATCTTATTTTGTAGCGGCCTCATTCATGTTGTTATTATTGACCTAGAAGGAATGTAGTTGAAGTTTATGATGTTGTACATATTTGAAGTATTAAAAGTTGTATATTTTGAATTACACTTTGTTGTAACTCTTGAGCTTGTTCAGGCTATAACAAAAGTATAATATACTTTTTTAGCCCCATGAGATTATATTTTGTTGAATCAATTCATTTATTGAAGTTATAATGGTGTTTACATATAAATTGATATAAAAGCCATATGAAGGATATTTATAATTTCGCGCACTCTGATGAAAGATGAATGTTATATTCTATAATTGTGAAGTAGAAAGAAGCAAAATAGAAGTAAATCCTATTTTATTTTCTTTTTTTAAAATTATATATATATATATATATATATATCCTTTTTCTTTAAAAATGGAATAGGCTCGTGTTCCTAGGTTTTAGGAGATTCGGGGCGCTACAGTCTGCACCATAAATACAAGCTACCATCAAAGCCACAAGAGCACAGAAAAATAAAAAAGCAAATGAATCAGCATCTACAAAGGCCCAAACATCATCTTCACATCCTCATACGATCGATTTATGTGCAAACTAATAAACTTCATTTGTTTTATTTGCTCATTTATATATTTTATAAAATAAGCGTGAATTTTAAAATAATATTTTTATTTTCTAAACACAATAAGACATTTAGAGTACTTCATTTAGTGTACTAATATTTTTAGCAACCAGTTGTTTGATAATTGATTTTTACCTTTTAAATTTTATTTACAATTTGGTCAGGATTTCTGCAGTCTTTCATAACTCTTTTGTCAAGCGTGTCAGTGTTTCGTTACTGTTGTGTCAGGTTTTCATCACTTTTTCTAGTCATTTGTCACTCCCATTTTCCCTTATTTCACATTTTCTCGCCATTTCTCTTCTATATATATCTATCTCTCATTATCTCTTTCTCTTTGTCTTATAATTGTTTATATGTGAATCAAGCTCAGCAATTGTAACATACGAGCTGCTGCAGTCCAACATACAATATGGACTGATCAAAACACTAGTAGAAGATTCATGAGTTGTGCAACTAGCCACTGCGGGTAATTTAGGTGGGTTGATAGATAGCTTTATGATCATGATAGGGTTTTTATTCCAGGCTTGCTGCAGAGGATTAATGCTGTGGAGGGTGAAAATTTGAGAGCTGAAGCAAGAATTGGTAAACTCGACGCGAGTTGATGTTGATGAAAAGTTAAGTTGAAGGAAGAGGGTGGCTCTTTTTTCAGCAGACAATTCTTGTTACAAAAGATAAGTATCATTTAAGCAAAGGGATTTATAAACTTTTGCAACTTTTTATATTTGACAACATTGCATTCATACACCCTAATCATCCACTCCCTCACATGAAATACACACATAACCCAATGCATATTTATTATGTTCAAGGGAAAGTAAACATCATCAACATCTTCAAATGGAAGCATGAGTCTATTGTTATTCTCACAGTCATAATGAAGGAACTAGTTAGTAAACTTGAACCCAAACTTATTCTTTTTGATAGTTGGATGCTGAACCACAAAAATGGATGAAAACAAACAATCCAAAATGGTGAAGGATCTGCCAGACTTCGAATATGTCTTTGGATAGTTGTGAACTCTTTGTCTAATTATATTAAAGGCAACATCTATATATTGTAGAAATAAAGCAAAAACACAGTTAAGAAACAACAAATAAACAGTAGTTAAGAAACAATTACAAGAAACAGTTACACATTTTGAGTTGGGAATAATTTAGAAACATTTATGAAATAATTAAGCTATAAATTAAGAAAGAGTTAAAACATTCCGAGTTGGGTCAAGAAACTCTGTAGAAAGTTAAGAAAGAAATGAAAAATTGTCAAGAAATAGTAAAGAAATAGTTAAGAAAGAGTTAAGAAATAGTTAAGAAATTCTGCAGACAGTTAAGAAAGAAATAGAAAAAGAGTATAGCAAGAGTTAAGAAAATTTACTGGAAGTTAAGAAAGAAGTGAAGAAAGAGTAAAGAAACAGTCAAGAAAGAGTAAAGAAACAATTACGAAAGAGTTAAGAAATAGTTTAGAAACTATGCAGCAAGTGAAGAAAAAAATGAAAAAAGAGTAAATAAAGAGTTAAGAAAGAGTTCATAAACTCTGCAAAACGTTCAGAAATAAATGAAGGAAGAGTAAAGAAACAGTTAAGAAAGAGTTTAGAAACATTACAGAAAGTTAAAAAATAAATGAAGAAAGAGTAAAAAAAAGATTAAGAAATAATTAAGAAAATGTTAAGAAACAGTAAAGAATAGCTACGGAATAGCTAACCCGATTGATTGGTGTCTGGAATTATTTCATATGATACCATTTCTCAATCTACTAGAATAAGGGTAAATTGAGGGAAGAGGGTGATTATCTTTTCAGTAGACATTTATTCTTACAAAAGATAAGGTATCATTTCAGCAAAGGGATTTATAAATATTTGCAACTTCTTATTTTTCACAACTTTGTGATCAAAGTCATACACCCTAATATTCCACTTCCTCACATGAAATACAACCAGAACTCAATATGTGTTTGTTATGTTCAACGGGAAGTAAACATCATCCACATCTTCAAACGGCAGTATGAGTCCATTGTTATTATTCCCACGGTAATAATGAATGAACTGGCTAGTAAACCTGAACCCAGACTTATTCTTTTTGAACCTCGTATGCTGAGCCACAAAAATGGATGTAAACAGACAATCTATTATGGTGAAAGATCTACCATTTTCAAATATGTCTTTGGATAGTTCTGAACTCTTTATCTAATTAGGGCAAAGGCTGCATCTATATGTTACAGAAATAATGAAAAAACACAGTACAAAAATAGCAAATAAATAGCAATTAAGAAACATTTACAAGAAACAGTTACACATTTTGAGTTGGGAATAATTTAAAAAGAGTTAAGAAAATGTTAAGAAATTTTGCAGAAAGACTTAAGAAAAAAAGATATTCTGAGACAAGAGACAGTTAAGAAAAAAATGAAGAAAGAATAAAGAAACAGTTAAAAAAAAGTTAAGAAACTCTATAGATAGTTAAGAAATGAATGAAGAGAGAGTAAAGAATCGATTAAGAAAGAGTTAAGAAAATATTAAGAAACTCTACAGAAAGATTTAAGAAAGAAAGATATTATGAGTCAAGAGACAGTTAAGAAAGAAATGAAAAAAGAGTAAAGAACCAATTAAGAAAGAGCTAAGAAAATGGTAAGAAACTTTGCAGAAAGACTTAAAAAAGAAAGATATTTTAAGTCAACTGACAGTTAAGAAAAAAATACAAATATTTTGTGACTGCTTACAATATCCTTAAACTACATTTCAAGTGTGATCAGCAAGCTCAAGTTATTCTACAAGAAAGATATTATCATCAGTTTCAAATCCAATTACCTTCTTCTTATTCTTTTCCTTCTTACCATTTTCATTATCATCTCCTACTTACTTCACCAACTGCTCATACCGCCCCATATTAAACTCCTCTAGGGGATTGACATCGATAGGGTTAATGCATTTTTGAGAAGAATGTTCCTGAGCAACAAGTTCAGATGAAGTGGGGTTCAAATAATCATCCAGGTAACCTAGCTTTTTTCTATCTCTCTTTACCTCTTCTGCTAAACATTGTATCATCAAACTTGGATGGGCTCAACACTGCCACAGATTTTTCACCATTTTTTAGGGTGTGGAAAGAATAGGGTGTAAGTGCATGTGGACTAACAGCCAAGGTGAGTGGACTAACAAAGTCTTTATCACTCAATTTTATTTCAAGCCTATTGTATTGTGTTAGTTGTAAATTAGTTTGGTTCAGTCATGGGACCATTATCCTATGCATTTGGTCAATCTTTCTATCAAATGCTTCTAAATCTATGATAGAACCATCGAGTCTCTTCAATGGTGTCAGTTCAGGACTACTTGGTCCATCATCACCTTCCTGTTCAAGGCCAAATATCTTCACGAACCTTAAGAAATAACCATGAAAGAGTTTAGAAAAACTTAAGAAACATTTGAGAAACAACTTCAGAATTTCTAAAGAAACAATGCATAATTTTTTAACTACCAAATCTTTAATAAACATTTAAGAAACAGCTTCAGGAACACAAACGAAACATTGCGAATGTTTAAACTACCAAATGCTTAAGAAAAATTTAAGAAACAGCTTCAGAAACACAAAAGAAATAAGGCAAAATTTCTAAACAAAAAAAATCTAAAATAGTAGGAAATAGAGAAGAAAACAACTAAGAAATAGTTAGAAAATATTAAATCTTACACTGCTAATATATTCAGTTGTTCTCTTAGCTCTTTTCTTGGATTTTATTTTGTAGGGTATTATTTGAAGATGATGTCTTGTACCAGTATTGTCACTTATTATTTGAAGATGATGTCTTGTACCAGCATTGTCACTTTCTTTTGCAGGTATCTGTAAAAAACATGAAAAAATAACCATTTTTACACAGGAGGAAATATTTGTGGCACCTAAATTATAATGTAAATCATCCAATCACTATTGATTCTAAATCAAATATGCCACCAATTGGGTCAATGCATTGACATCCTAGGGAGTAAAAAGGGCAATAATCATCATCAAACATCTCTTCATTAATATTCTCTTTTGCCTATAATATCGTATAAATATTTGCATCATGTATAACATAATATTGTTGACTTAAGAAACAATTCAGAAATGGTTACGAAGAATTATATAAAACTTAAGAAACTGGTATAACATTATTAACTTAAGAAACAGTTCAAAAATGGTTACGAAACATTATATAAAACTTACGAATTATTGTATAAAACTTAAGAAATTGAAATAAAAAACTTAAGAAACAGTTCAGAAACATTTACAAAAATTAAAAAAACGCTATAGAAAACTTACATTTTGCTCTCTCTTTGGATCTTCAATGTTTTCTTATCTAAAAGGTGACCCCTACAATAGCACAACAGGTAAGAAATAGTCAAGAATCAGTGAATAAATATTGAACAAATATTAAATATATATTGCATTATTACTTAAATCATCACCTCTTATATCTTCTATCCTCCTATCACCTACCCTATCATCCTCTGTCTAGAAATTTATCTTCCTCCCAACAGACTTGTTGGCTAATAATTGCTCAAATTTTGATAAGATGTCATGCCGGAATGCATCAAGCCTCTGCATGACTTCAACATAGTTAGCCTTTATTTCTTTCTTCATTTCTTTATTACTTTCTTCATTTGAGCAACATCCTTTGCCAAATTTTCAATTGATGGCTTTGCTTGGCAACAGGAAGAGAGGGGATAATGATGTGTGCTGCATGCATTTCCTTGGTAGCAGAGGCTGGTGAGCTAAAGCCAATATTGGCAGGACTGGCTTTCTCTTCAGGATGTATTTTCTTCCTCAACCATTTCTGAAATTGTCCCAACTTTTTCTCTTCATCTTCAGCATATTTACCCTCTTCTTCTTCTTCTTCTTCTTCTTCTTCTTCTTCTTCTTCTTCTTCTTCAGCTTTACCTTCTTCTTCTGCTTCAGCAATAACCTCAATCTTATCTTGCTTAACCTCATACTACTTACTTGCAAAGAATAGTTAAGAAACACAATAGTACAGAGTGAGGTTATTGTTGAAGTTAAGAGTTCAGAAAATAATTTTCAAGAAAGTAAGAAAAAGTTGAAAAACAGTCAAGAAACTGCTAAGAAACAGTCAAGAAACTTAAGAAACAGTCAAGAAACCGCTGAGAAATAGCGAAGAAACTAAGAAGCAGCAAAAAAAATGCTAAGAAATATAAAAAAAAAACTAAGAAAAGGTATAAAAAAATAGTCAGGAAACTGCTAACAAACAGTCAATAAACTAAAAAACAGTTAAGAAACTGCTAGGAAATACTTAATAAATCAATCAACAAACTGCTAAGAAATAGAAACTAAGAATTAGCCAGGAAATTGTTAAGAAACAGTCATGAAACCTAAGAAACATTAAAAAAAATGCTAAGAAACAGTCAAAAATATTTTTTATTTCTTAACACTTTTCAAAAGTTGAAAAACAATTAAGAAATAATAGACAAATTTTGAGGAATAGTAAGAAACAATATGTCATACATTTAAATCCCAACTTGTGAAGGAGTTCCCCACAAAATCTTCAAAATCCCATTTTTTCAAAAAAACCTCCTCTTCATCAATTGCTTTGATTTCATTTAGCACGTGCAACAAAATTTGAAACCAAAATTACATTCATTCATATTGTTAAGATATTAGTTTATCACAATGAAATGTAGTTATTACTTACATTATCTTGCTTGATTTGTTTCTGAACGACCTTCGAACTTGGAATACTATTTGAGATATAAATCAGTATTCTTGGACAAATAGGCTATTGGCTCTGTATTTGCACCTTAGTTGGAAATTCAGGCACAAATGAGGTAATCACCTCATATGTCCATACCTGACAAGCAATAGGAAACCCATAGATGGTGTACCCTTGCTTCTTAACGTCCTTATTCACCCTATGCTGGTAATGCCTGAGATTCTTGTTTAATCCTTTCAGAGTAGCTTTCCATACAACCTTACCCTAGAGATAGGCAAGAAAGGCAACCATATTCTCAATTAGATTAAAAAGTTTGTTATCCAATGGATGAGCATTTTCATATCTATAAAAATAATTGCAAATTAAGCAACACAGACCCAACTTCCATCCATCTTTCTTATCACTGCAACTATTAAATGCAGCATCTAATTCTTTTAATAAAATCTTCCTTTGGTTTTTCAACTTTATTAGGCCAATGCCTCTCAGAATGGGTAATGACCAATCACTCACAAAAATCTTATCATGGAACTTTTCAAAGTTTAACTCTGTGATTAAGGTAAAGTCTTCAATACTAAAACTCACTTCTTTATCATTAATTAAGAAGTGAACAACATCAGGGATTTGATTGACAGTTTTCATAATCATAATGTCACTCACTATATTCCCTAAAAACCTTACTTTAGGTGCATTTAGGATATACCTAAATTGGGTATCATTAATCATCTCTGTCAAACCCAATTTCTCTAATTTCTTCTTGATGTGTAAAACACCCACCTTCTAGGGCACGTTGCCTTCAAAATAATATGAGGAATGGATAATCAGCTTCTTTGAGGCCATCCTGATAATATAGAGAAAACAAAACAATGCAGAAATTTTAAATGAATTAGTAAAGAAAAACTGTTAATAAAAGTAAAGAAAAACACTGGAGGAATTAAGAAACTGTTAAGAAACAATGAAGAAACTCTTAAGAAATAATAAAGAAATACCTAAGAAATAATAAAGAAACAGTGAAGAAACTCTAAATAAATAGTAAAGAAACTGCTAAGAAAATAATCAATAAACTGTTAAGAAATAGTCAGTCAAGAAACAAACTGCTAAGAAACGGCCAATAAACTAAGAAATAGTAAAGAAACTGTTAAAAAATAGTTAATAAGCTGAAAAACAATGAAGAATTTGCTAAGAAATAGTCAAGAAACCTAAGAAACAGTTAACAAACTGCTAAGAAATAATCAAGAAACAAAAAAATAGTCAAGAAATTGCTAAGAAACAATCAATATAAGAAACTATTCATAAAGTAACAATTTTAAACCTTAATACCATAAATATATTTTCAAGTTAAGAAAACAGAGTTACAAAATTGAAACCCTAAATAATTGTAAGAATATCAATTTGATAATAAATGCAATCCAAATTTGAAACCTTATTTATCATAATTATATTTTCCTCTAATTTCAGTTCCAAAATTGCAACCATATTTTATCACAAATATATTTCAAAGCTAATAAGAAATAGTTCAATACAGTAACACTATAAAAATTTAAGAAATGGAGGGTTAAGAAACATACATAAAATGTTAAGAAATAGATACGAAAGATATCGAACACCCTAAATGTTAAGAAATAGATAAACACAACAGCCCAAAATTTAAACCCTATTTACCACAAATATATTTCCAAAATTGAAACCCAATTTCAAAGAGAGAGACCTACACTATAAGAGAGAGACATCGTGTAAGAGAGAGATCATTCGAGAGATAGAGACACCGGTGAGAGAGGATATCGAAAGATAGAGAAAAACCGATGGCTAGGAGAGAGAGAGCATGGTGCACCAGAGAGAGAGTTGTGCGAGTGTAGAGAAAGATACAAGAATGTTTTGTTTCAATTTTTAGGCTCCAAAAGGTAAAAATGTCAAAAATGTTATATTTTACAAATATTATTAAATGGAGACCATTTGTTCGATTTCATATGTTTGTCTAGTCATTTGCTCAATTTTCTCGGGACGGAGTGGTAAAAACAAGAGGATGAATATTCTTCCCCTATCCCAATGTTACAACGTTCATAGCAGTCAGCAATTTTTGTTTCTCAAATAACCAAGAAAAATTTTAAAAATTGGAAGAAATTCAGTCTTTTTATTTTTAGAAATATAATAATGACTTTTCCAAATGAGAATATTACTATTTTTTTTTATTAAAAATATTTTTTTTTGCCAATATATAAAATACACGCCAATATATTTGAAAAATTATTTTTTTAAATTTTTATATTTATATATTATCAAATTAATTATGTATAAAAGTTAATTTTAGTCATATTAATTATTTTATCAGAAAATTTTTAGAACATACAATAAAAATTTTTAGTAGGATAAGAGCATTCACAATAACCTTTCTTATTAAAATTTTAAATTTCACTGTCTAAAAATGAATTTTTAGAAAAGTATTTAGAAATTAAATAAAAAATACTTATGTGGATACTCTTTAGCAAGGGTCAGAAATTTTGTCAATTTTTCCTCATGCGTTCCTATCGTGAATGTAGGAAGCTTTATTTTCTTTATTTATATTTCTTTAAAAATAATTAAGAAATTTTCATTTTTTAAATTGATCATATCAGTTTTCTTGTAAAATTTGTTAAAAATTACAAGAGTAATCATTTATATTACAATAAAATATGAAAATTATATTTTTTCTAATGTTAACCAAGATTTAGAGTTTTGGTAAGAAAAAAAATTTCATTTTTAGTAGATGATTTGTTGAAAGTACATTTTGTTATTGAAAAAGCATTGTTCGATTTTTTTTTAAAAAAAATAGAAACATATTAAAATAGAAAGAGGGCTGAAAAAATGGGGACAAAAATCTTTGGCATTAGTCTTTCTAAAGGGAGCTGGGAAGCTGCTGCCCAGGGTTGAGAAACAGCCACTGTTATGGAGTATATGATCGTTGGATGCACATTTAATGATTGCGATTTAATATTAAAAATTATTTATTAATTTTTTAGATATTAAATCGCAATCGTTGGATATGTACCAAACGACTGAAAACTGCGCAGCATCACCTACTTCTCAGTACTAAATCGCAATCATTAGACGTGCATCCAATAGCTGTAAACTGCACAACAACTGCTTCTCAACCCTACATAGCAACTTCTCATCTTCCCTTTCTAAATACAAAAAGCTTTTTAGAACTCCAATGAAAAAATTACTATTCACAATTCTCATATTTAAAATAAAATAAATAAACCAACATATTAAAAACACCTTTTATTAAATTTTATTGGTTTTAATTATTAATTTATCGAGACGAGAGAATTTCCTTTCTTTTCATTTCACTTCCAAGGAATCCCATAATTTTGGGGATGCCAAAAATGGAAAGAAAAAAAGCACAAGTGTGGTCATCCTCCAACCAAAGCATAGAGTTTTACAACTTGAAAAATCATGTTATTTCATTATACAACCTCTTGCAGTGGAAACAATTAATTTCAGCCATACAAACATATATTGCAATGAATCCCTCGGAACCAACTGCCTGCTCCCCTAGTTTAATTATAGCAACATATATTGTGGTAAAATTGAACATACAATTATACTTTCTCTGTCACCACAAAACAAAGAATCAACATCCATCTGCTACATTAAAAAAAATATATATATATATCCGCAAAGGTCCCATAAGAACAGCTAATTCTTGGCAGATTGGCTAAAGGCAGCAAAAGGCTTGCCTGGCATGATCATCATCATGTTTCTCCAATCTGAAAATCAGCATTGTGCCATCGCTGGGCCTTTCATGACCTCGGAACAACAATTTCAACTATCTTCATTCTGACCATGCAATTTTTTATTGGATCAGAGAACACAACAGGAAGGAAGCTAGGTGGAAAAACCAAGAAGAAGAATGCGAGGATGAGCACTGACCAACATTTTTGTGATATTTAATATAGGCCCAACATTCTTAGCTCCGTTACATGGCTGGATTCAAGTTCAGGGACGTCCTTACTAATTTCACGGTCTTCTACCACATACTCCTATAGATTATCAAATAGGTTATCACCAAAAAAGAGTCAATGTGGAACTACACTAGGTTTAAGACTTAACAGAAGACCAAATAGAGTTGGAAAAACCAAAATAACTAGTAACTACGCACAAATGAGTAGTTAAAACTTTTGAATTTTTGAGTGCGTTGGGGAATCTCATTAAGTTTTCACTTGAAATCCCAGTTTCTATGTTTATAATCTACAGTTTTGGACCCAAAGCTAAGGCAACGAACCTTTGTCAGTTCTTGTTTTGCCAGAACATGGTAGTGGCGCTCATTGATCCTTTGGCCACAGATTATTGCTATAAAGAAGCCATACAGCAACCCCACTAAAATAATTGCTAACACTGCAAAAGTAAAAAGAATGTTACCTAGGTTACAGAGAAAAAAATTTGTTGTTTTTTTTACAATTACACAAAAACATTGTTAAAACAACAAAACAAGCAACCACACAAACAAAGAAAGGGGCTAAGATAAAACTCCCAGCATTATAACAAATACTATGAATTAAATTAATAAACCTTGTAGTAAGGAAAAAGTTAAGCACCACAGCATATGCTCACCAAAGTTGATGTATAACTTACCAGCCATCGTGTAGAATCCATAAGGGTGCTCCTCATAACCAAACATCTCTCTTAGTTCCTCTCCATAGAATTTGTAAACCAGCACACCTAAAAATGCTACAATCTGTTGAAGGAGAAAATTTTAGATTGCTAAGCATTGATGGTAGCCCTTGACCATTGTAATGTAATTGCTAATACTTATGGAATAAAAGGGGGGAAAAGAAACCCACTGAACAACGAAAACATTAATCAGAATGCTACAAACCTCCCTGACACTACCCTACTATCTTCGTCCCAACATTATCAAAACAAGAGTGGAGCCAAAAAAAATTAATTACTCAAGAAAGGAATGGGACTGATATTATGCTAAAATTGTATTATTCTACAACAAAGATGTAATGAACTAATAGGCTATGTACCAAAAGTGGATCATAAACAATGCATATATACGCATGGCATGATAAGAAAACTAATAGAGCTTCATAAGAATTGACACACATACCAACTGAACAATAACAAAAATAAAAGCGTGGTCCCTTGCAACAAGAAATTGAAACTTCAATCTCAACCACCAGCGATCAGGAGGAACATTTGCACGCAAAACGAATACTGCCCTGCACTCTGTACAGTGAGCAAAAGCAAACCCCTCCTGAAATATTAAAAGGTATTAATTACAAGTTTAAAAACCCAGCGGGGTCTCCTGGAGCAATCCATTGTATCAACTGATGACCTGGTAATCAAGTATGACCTGGAACAATCAGAAACAATCATTTACCTTTGTTGACCTCCAGTTATCAAGACATGATCTATGGACAAATTTCTGAGTGCCTTTGCAATGACATGGTGCAATCAAGTCTTCCCCTATGAACAAACCACAGAGTTCAACATCATGGAGTACTAAAAACAATTTACACAATAATTAATGACCCGGCGCAGAGTAGATCCAAATTTGGAAATGCAAATAAAAGACGTGAGTTATAACGTGTCTACTTTTCCCTCTTTTCTCAGAGCATGTGTTATTAATAAGATGTTTAACCAGCATTGAATGAAATTTACAAATACTAAGAAGACTAAACTGGATGGGTTGCAGACCTCCTATGTCCAGACATATACGGCACTGAGGTTGGTCTGCATTGACCAGATTGCAGTTTTCGTCAACATCATCACTACAATGGGCACCACCAGAAAGGACAGTACAATCTCTTTCTTCAATTCTTATTTCAAACGAAGATGAAGATTCTTCAGATTTTTCCACAATGTCAGACTGATGCAAGATCGGCTCCGTCTCTGAGCTATCTCCTGTTCGCCTTTCACTTGATACTACTAATTGCATTGCTGATAAGGTCAATTTAGCGGTAAGCTAAGAATATCATAGTCAAAGCTCTTGTTCCAAACAATCATTTCAACACAGATCAAGAATCCTGCAAAATATAAACTATCACTACAGTCAAGTTGAAGGATAGATACATTTGCTACATTTAAGATAAAGAAATAAAAAGTGACTCGCTACCCAGCCAGAGAGGCAATTTAAGCTATCAACTTATGAACAATGGGTGCATGGGGATTGGTTGAGTTGGTAAGGATCGAACACTTAGCAGGAAATGGCTAGGTTCGACTCCCGGTGCCAGCTGTCCCCTTTGGCAATCAATAAGTACCACTGTAAGCCCCTCATGGAGGCTTGTGGCTTGCCATGTCCTTGAACTGTGTTAGCCTCAACTCATCCTAAACTACTGTGTACCCAAAAGAAAATTATGAACAATGGTCGAGTTGCCATGCCAGGTGAATCATTCAACTATCCTCACAGAAGCATTTTAACTTACATGTGATAAGCCATAATGATTAAACTAAAAATCATTGCCAGCTGGTAGACGCTTGGTAATGAGATCAGTCAAGCTTGGAGAATGGAGAAATGAGTATGCCAAAGAGGAGAAAAGCTTCTCAGTCGAAGTGATGAATATCGAACAGCACCAACCAAAAACAACAAATGATAAGTAAAGCATTAATTCCAAGAATTTGAGTGGCTAAATGGAACCAAGATAAGATAGCATGTTGGATCTTTGATGTGAATTTTCCTACGCCACTTGTTAATATCCAAGGCCACTTGCTTATCTATTTTTCCAATGCACGTCTTTTTTGTTTCACTTGCATCCACGTTTTTAGGCATGTACCCCTATTTTTCATTTCTTTTCCCACGTTGATATTCTTGCTCTTTCTAACTGGTGTAATCACATTTTACATATTAAATGCTCAAACCACCTAAATCGATTCTCTCTCTTGTTATCTTCAGTTGAAGCCAGTCCAATTTGTGCACAAATCTCTTCATTAATGATCTTATATTTCCTAGTTTTCCACACTTCCGTATCCACATATGCTTGATCAATACTCAGTTCCATTTGAGTAGAGCTAAGAAGCAATGTATTATATAAAAATATGTACTTTCCAAAGGGTCAATTTGAATCTTCTTCAACCTTTTTTAATGACTTTTACTGGTTCCTGTTAATGAATTGTAAGAGTTGCAACATATCGCAAAAGAACTTGATTTTCTATATTTTGACATAGGTCTTTTGGTAATTTTAATCCAGTGAAACAGCCTGTATCATGTAGTATGTATGCATGTGAGCCTAAAGCAGTAATAAATTTATAAATCAATGACATGAATCAGATACTATTTGAAGGAATAAAAAAAAGAAGAGAATATTCATTTCAAATCAGCCCTATCAGAATAAGATTCAGTGAGTCGAGATCAATATTATTATTATTATTATTATTATTATTATTATTATTATTATATGAAAATGTTGTACACAGAATGCTAGTAGTATTTGTTTTTGATTTGTTTGGCAAACGGTGATATGAGGCCTATATAAGGAAGCAAACATACAAGCATGTATATATGTATATAGTTATAGATATAGAGAAGAGAGGGGAGGGAAATAATACCTGCAACTGCAAGAGCGACAGAGAGAGAGAGAGAGAGAGAGCAACGACACAGGCAGATGATTGCAAGTTGCAACAACAACAACAATGAACAGATCGGAATTTAATTAAATAATTCTTCTTCTTCTTCCTTCTCTCCTCTCCTCTCCTCTCCTCTCCTCTCCTCAATTGATTCAGATTGGAAATTACTCCATATCCCGGGTTGACTAATTTTTGGGACATACTACTGGTATACCACCGATTTGGAAAAATATGGAACCGGTTCACTTCCGCATTTCCATATCCAGAAACCAGACCCATTCCCTCCCTTTGTTAGGAATATTTACTTTTTTGGGGCGTATGGGCTTCAAAATGATGCAATAGCTGTATTAATTTTTAATTTTTTCATTATGAGTTATTAGTATTTAATTCGTCATTATTAATGGTAAAAAATAAAAAATTCATAGTTTGCTATTGACAATGGCGAAATTATATTATTATTTTTTAATTATTATTCGTAATTTTTAATGGCGAAAAGTATAATTTTATTTTGATAATTTGTCATTGCTAATGGCAAATAATAATAATTATTTTTATACACTTCGCCATTAGCAATGGCGAACAATAATTATTTTTTTTAACACTTCGCTATTTGCAATGGCAAACAACCAATATCTTAAAAAAAACTCTAGCCCCTCCATCTCTTGCTCTCTGTCTCTCATCTCACTCTCTCCGTCTCTCACTCTCTCCATGTCTCTCTGTATCTCATCTCACTCTCTCCGTCTCTCACTTTCTCTGTCTCTCATCTCTGCTTTCGTAAGCTGCTCTCATCTTCTCGGCTCGGATTTCTCTTCGTCACTCTAGTATGAGATTTCTCTCTCTATATATATATGTTATATATATATATATATATAATTGTAATAACTTAATTATTTTGTATAATTATATAAAATATTAATATGTGCTAGGTTTTGTATGAATTAA
>MKEJ01085243.1:0-15069 GCA_001753735.1 Embelia ribes | reverse complement strand
AGAAGAGATAAAACTTGGTAGTGTGCATGGTGTTGGGATGGTGAAGTATGCCAGGAATCGTGTTATGCCTGTTTTTTCTCTGTCTGAAATTCTATAGCAAGAGATGGATGAAACATGGAGAAAAGGGAGGTTTTGATAGAGGAAAAATATAGAATCGGTATATCTCATGAAAGCATGATTTTCAAACTGTAATCTGGAACAAATATGTTTTTGTAGAATCATGCTTATCGTTGCACCTCATCTTATCATTCTCATCGTCATTGGCATGTCAGTCATTGATTATGATGCTCGGACCTCTCTACTACAAGTTTCTATTTATAATCTTGAGAAGGTCTAAATATATGTATTAGAACCAAAACAAGAAATTTGTAATATGTGCTTGTGCATTTGTTTTCACTTTGTGGTTTTACTTCCTTTAATCTCATTCCTTTACTCTTATCAGTCGGATGTTTACTTTGAAGGGCATTTGTTGTCGTTGGGAATGTGTCCACCTCAAGACATGATTTTTTTGCCGTCGATTCTTCTCAATTATTGAAAACATTGGTTTGCTTTATCAGAATCATTGAAAGTAAGAATGAAGTATTGACCTGTTTGACCCTTTTCTCAGCTAGAGTTATTGTGGACCGCGAGACTTCAAGGTCCAGAGGATTTGGTTTTGTTACCTTCACTAGCGCTGAGGAGGCTTCTGCTGCTATCCAGGCTTTGGATCAACAGGTAGGTTTTGTTACTCTACGCTGGTATGTTTGGCAATTGTGTGCTTCAATATTCTGAACGAACAACAATCTGCTAGCAAAGAGAAGTAAGCTGAAGGTGGAATTGTAAATAGCATCAGTTCAATGTTTAAGCTGTTACGAGGTTATGTTTAGTAAACAACAGCCCATTTGTGGCAGTACATTGTAGTCGTGCAGATTTCCTTTTGTAGTTGGTGAAAAAGGAAATCAAGGAAAACATGGACTCAACCTTTAAGTTCCCAGCCAACATCTCGCTACTTTTTGCTTGTTTAGTATTGATTTAACTTTTCCATAGTGTCTATAACTTCAAAAATTTGGTAATTGATTCCTCATTCGATTTTTATTTATTCCAGGAATTACATGGACGTAGGGTGAGGGTGAATTATGCAAATGAGAGACCGCGAACTGGAGGCTTCGGAGGTGGCGGTTATGGTGGAGGTGGCGGTTATGGTGGTGACAACCAAGGTGGGGACAACTACAGCCAAGGTGGTGGCAGCTATAGCCAAGGTGGTGGAAATTACAACCAAGGTGTCGGCAACTTTGGTGACAGTGGGTCAGGTGGAGACTTCGGGACTGGGAACCAAGGTTTTGGTATTTCTGGAGGTGGCGGTGGTGCAGATAGCGTCGCAAGCAGTGATGCAGGAGATAACATGAGCTTTGGAAACACTAGTGGATTTGATGGAGAAAATGCTCCTGGGGCTTTTGACCAAGATGGTTCGAATGAGGACAACCTTAGGGATGACGAAGATGAGCCTGGTGACTATGCGAAACGAGCCTGAATAGTGTTGCATTCAGTGATCTTCTGTCATTGAATATATGCGAATTTGTTTAGTGTCTTTCGGTTCTCTTTTATTTTTCTGCAGCCCCTCCCTGTTCTCCCAACATAAACTGATTTGTGAAGTTGGTACTGGATTTTTATTTGTAATCTGGAGTTTCTTGGAATTCTATGTAATGAGATTTCATTTACTTTTGACATAATGGTGAGAATGAGGAATTGCTAATTCTTGGTGGTGAAGAATGGCAACAGGTTCTTGTTTGTTGTGCTGGAAAAGTTCCGAGTCAGCGAGTCTCATTGCCTGCCTAGCACTACCGCTCGAGAAGTTCTGCCCATCATATTAGGACCGTTTATTTAAAAATCAAAGTTTGAGATTAGATAAAAAATTTTAAATTTAAATTTTGTACACGATCCATTTATTTAATTTCAACTGCTGATTTAAAAATCGGCAGTCCAGATGCGTTAGGCATGGTCTGGCTAACACCACTACTGGCAGACTCTCCCTCATTTCCTAATTTCTTGAGATTTAGAACCTAGATTTTAACTAATTTATACTTCGCTGGAAATCCAACTCTCGATGACTAGGCCCAAGCTTGATTCGAATTTCATAGGAGCCAATCTTGAGCTTTATCCACATGCTCATATAGTATAAGCTCAGAAGCAGCTACAGGTTGCTCATCGATTGTTTATTCTTCTGAAAGGGCCCATTCACTCGTCGCATAAGGAAAAGAGTGAAAAAGCGAAATAAAAGAAAACAAGGTAGGACTCGCACAGTTACATACATACTGGTTTGGGGAAACAGACAGTTTCATCGTTGCTGAGATTATGAAAGAACAACTAGCCAACAAGCTTGCTCAACCTCCTTTCGGGACTCTTGGCAATGGATAATTGATTATTGAGAAGACACATCATTTGTGTATCTTGCATAATAAAAGCAAACTTGGCCTAATATTGAAGGAATTTACAACATCATACTAAGCTAAAGCTGTTAGACCAGAAATGAAATCGCAAAGAAAGGGAAAATAAAAGTTATGCAGGGGTAAAAGGGCTTTCTAGGGAATTTAAGATTTGAAGAGTAGCCTTCTTTATAGTATCTATTGTTACAAGTCCTATTGATAAGCCTGAATCCGCACCGATTCACATCTATTTAGTAATAAATCAGCTAGCTTAAGTATATAAATCATAAATGCATACACGTTACAAGAGATTATATAGAACAGGAGTGACAATGAAACTGTTCTGAGGAACAACTTGGAGAAATCCACAAGCACGATCAATTATTATTGATTTTTGCAGAGTTCTTACATTTCTATTTAACATCAAGGAACAACAATAAATAAAAGTCAGAATTAAAACAATTTCGGTGCCCAGCGGGAGCAAAAATCAAGCAAAAATAAAGATCTATAAAATGCTGAGGCATTCAGTTATACCAAAGAATTGATAAGAGTGCTGAAATTGAAAACAAGCCAATCAGCATTTGCTGCAACAGCTTCCCGGAGTTGAACTCCACCGTAACAAATAAATAAGTCAGCACCTCCAGGTTTACGAGCCTGAGAAATAAGAGAAAATAGTAGAAGTGCAATCAATATAAATTTCACACTAAGAATCACAACTATTATGTCCCTGATCCTACTAATTTATTTATTTATTTTTAGTTTTTGAAGACTGATCCTACAACTTATTGGTAAGTTATTTCTTAGTCACCTACAAATCTCAACTTTCCCGTCATATCTAATCCTGTAAATGTGGAGATGTTTCTTGGACTATTTTTCATCTGGCACGCGGGCTTATCTCTTCATAGGTGTGTGTAGAGTCCTTGTTAATGCTGTTAAACAGCTATAATCTCGGAAGGAGTTGAACAAAATCCTTTTAGGCAGACTAACGTAAAAGTATGGACATCAAGATGTAATTCTTCAGATGGTGACAAATACTGAGGATAAATGCAATTGAAAACCACGACAAACAGAAAACTCGAAATAGGAAGTACAAACTGAAAGAGAGAACAGGCGAGTGATGATACATGTCAAACAAGATCATCAGCCTTTAACATATAAAGCACATGCATTACTTCCATAAAGAAGACCCAGTGTAAATACGAATATGTTAAAGGTCAAATTTCCTCACCTCAAGGTCAGTTGCACCATCCCCAATCATGACTAATTTATTATACCCTCGAGCCTGTAAATTTGGACCACATTCTCAGTCAATAGATTCAGGGGAAAAAACAAGAAGAATAATCGATAGCCAGATATACTGACCTTTCTTATCTGCTGAACTGCAGTGGGCTTTCCCCCGCTCCTTGAAGTAGGTTCATTTGCATCAAAGCCCGTAAATTCCCCATGATCTCCAAATAATAGTTGATTGGCAAAAATATTTTCAGGTGGAATACCCAATTTTGCGGCAACAGGCTTGAAGGGACCAATTAGGTAAATGATTTAAAAAACAAACAAGAAGAATAATGCGTGATTCCAAGACATAGTTCAGATGATCCTGATAAACTGTATACTATGTTCTTTTGCAAGCTTTCCGGGCTACTGATTCAGGTCATGCTCATACACTTACATAGCAGACAAGAGTAATTACATATAGCTGTACGTCCCACAGAAAATGCCCCCTTTTGCTTCTATTTAACTCTTTCTGTATGCTTGACAAATTCTCTTTACATATGCTCATGTATAACAAGAACAAGAGAAATCAAATATGGAGTTCCATTGTATAGAAAACATACATTGATCATTTGACGAAAGCCCCCAGAAATCAGATAAACAGCAGTATTTTTAGCCTTGAGATGCTTGACTAACTCATATATGCCAGGAGAAAGTCTACATATCAGAGAGTATGAATGAGAAGCCATTACCTATACTTGGCAGCCATCTTGATCCATGGATGTCAGTAAACAGGGGAAATTTGTAACATGTTCCACCAGTGTTTACTCACATATGGACCAATTGAGTTGGCAGACCTTTATCTCTCTATGCATTTTACAAATTCAAGACATTTCAGTCCTCTGGTTTTCAAATTTAGTCACCAGAAGGTAAACATGGAACAGCCCACAGTAGGCTTAACCAAAAACTGTACAAAATGAAAGTCATGACACGAGAAAGAAAAAAAGAACACATACGTTTCCATGCCCAAGGGGAAAATGAGAAATGTAAACCTCTATACCTTGGGGGCCTTTTCTCAAGAAAATCCTGGACCTGAGAGAGGGAAGGCTTAAATAGAGATAATCTGGCAGCCAAAGCCTCCTCAAAAGGAACTGAGCCACCCATTGCCCTGCAAGGCGAGATATAAGAACCTTTGGCATCAATCATACCTAAAAATAAGTTCAAAAGAGTAGGGACATCGCACCTTGCAGTCCATTCTGCAACAGCTTTTCCAGCACCACAAAATTCTGCCAGCTCATCAATACCCTCATCCACACACACTGTGCTATCAACATCAAAGCACACAGCATCTGCATTTCTCCAAATCTCAAGCACCTCTGCAAATTACAGATACTCTCAACGACAATAGCACTACAAGTATATACAAGAGAGGAAGTCCGTCAGCATGATAACAGAAATAAGAATTGACACATTTATGAAGAATCTAAATTCCTTCATATTATGACAAATCTTTTAAATGGTAGTCTTAAGATATTATCAAATGAAGATGGCTTGTTATTTAGCATCTTATTATCATTCTTTTGAAATTGATAGTGGTGATGTTTAACTTGAATTTATAGAGGTTAGGGTCATGCATGCCTCAATTGTAACATGTAGATCATGGTTTGCCCCCTTGGAAATAGCCTCTCTAGAATAAGAGTAAGGTTACATACATCATCCCCTCTCCAAACCCCGTAACACGGGTGCTTTGTGCATGAGCTATATATATATATATAATTGCATTCTCAATCAAAACCTTTGGATGGTAGTGTGTTGTCAAGGCGCTCTGCAGTTGAAGCTTCCAGAGGTTCAAGTGAAGCAGCTGAAGAATTCGGCGGTTTTGGATGTGCCATTGCTCTGAATGGACTTATCTTCACTCCTTTATCTAGCCGTAGAGTAAATGCTGGTATGAGAGAAGACTGATACCGCCTATTATGATAAAAACGAATAGGGTTGACTCTTGCGCTTATCAACCCTTCCATCAAAAAACCTGTAGCTAACAAATTACATTAGCATCTTTATTAAAGACTTTATAGCTCAAGTAATCAGATGTTATATCACCAACTTTTAAAAAAAAATAAAGTTAAGGTACGCACTGGCTGCGAGAAGAATTGACCAAATAAAAAGTGACACAAAAGAATGCCATAGAAATTTGTGTTCATATATCTTGCTAGTGGAATATACAGGATCAACAACAGGAACAAAGTCCCAACAACGAGTATGCAAACACATAACATGAGATAAAACTGACTCAGGTCCACATACATGGATCACTTATTCCAATGCTGTTTCTACTATGGGCATCTAATAACATGACAATGATGCTGGAATGCATTTCATACGGCAAGGATTCAAAACCAAAAGCATGCAAAAACACACAAACATAAGCACATTCAACAGAAAATACATAGATCCATAACCAAACTTTGCCCATACGAACAAGTGAATGCTGCTCAGGCAAAGGAAATAAAGCTGGGAAACATTCAGAATCTGATCTAACAAACCTATAAATATTATGCATACAATCATATAAAAGTGGAAAAAACGTGAAAAATACTTAAAAAATACATAATTGAGGGCATCAAGTAAACCCAATATCCAATCCAATAACAGGTTTTTTTCCACAGCATAAATTCATGGGTTCTAGCCTTGCACAAATAAAACAGCCACTGCCCCTGAAATTTGTCACGCATCCCCATAATCATGATTAAAAGTTATATTTCAAATAAAAATTTACTTTTTGATGAGTAAATATTAGAAAATGGAAGTATGTAAAGTGTTCTTCTTTGAACTGTTTCACGGAGAGATAGAGAGAGAGAGAGAGAGAAAAGACAGCCCAACCCCGGTCCAGTCCGGCTAGATCGGCTACGGCCAAGAGCCACTCAGGCTGGGCTGGGCTGGGCCCTGTCACCACCCCGCCCCTTCTCCGGCCAGATCTCGCCAGCCAAAGGCCCGATCAAGTTGGTCCAGACCGGATCTCGTCATGTTTCGGCCAGGCTAGTGCCAATCCGGTTAGTTCTGGCCGATTTGGCCTTCCCCTTCTCTTTCCGGCTAAGCCTTGATCTTTCTCGTCCCCACCTTTGAACCTAAGCCATCGCGGATTGGCGACCTTAGATGACGCCATTAAGTCGACTTCTTGTTGCCGCCTCCTCATTGACATTTGTGGATGCTACTGTGATGTCGGCAAATAGTAACGGGGTGGGGGACTGCTATTTAAGCCAAACCTCCTCCCCTTTTTTTTCTCGAATTTTATGTTGATTGGTGGGTCTCAGTAGACCAACATGTTACTTCGTCCGAATGAGTTTTTATCTGTTTGTACCCACGTCATACTGAAATGTGAATTGATAGTTGTAGCATATCTGGTGGAATCCACCTTCATTCTATTGGTCGGCGTTGGTAGTTTAGTATTGAGTTTATTGTCATTCTATGTTATTACTTGGTTAGGGGTTTTACGGATCTAACTCTTAAGAACCAACAATTTTTCTATATTACGCTTCAAGTTTCCTTTTCTCTAAGACATGGTGGTGGAACTTAGTCGATAACTTGTTTATGAGTAATTGATCTTGGATGTCGAATAGTAGATATTGGATAAGATAGACTATCGATTTATCTGGTAAGTTTTAGACCATTAGCGACGGATGTGAATATTCTTCTCTAGGAATAGAGTTTGTGTTTCTTGGTTGGTTCCATCTATTATGTATTTTTGTGTATTTCTAGTCTGGTTTATTATCTTAGCTATTTATTTATTTTTGTATCAGACTAGTTTGTTTCTTTTGGGTAATTTCAATCTAGTTTTGTATATTCACTACATAATTCGTGCTAGTCTAGTGGCGTTGTACCTCCTTCTAAACCAAGTTATAGTTTTGGCTGAATATATATCACCTTGTACTTCGTTGTAATCTTTTTGAAAGTAATAAAATAGAAAGCTTTCAAAAAAGAAAGAAAAAAAGAACGAACTATTTGTTATTGAGCTATGAAACTCGATGCTCTTGTTCGGATTGAAATGTTAGATGATCATACAAGTTGGGTTTACCTCCAAAATGGAGGATGTTTTGTGATGTTTTAGCAGATCAAGGGATGCTTGGAGTGGTGGAAAATCCTCAGGTTTGAGAATGAAATCTGTGTTTTGGCTCACCAGCCCTCACAGATTTTTGCGTTTGAATGAGGGTGGGGGCGTTCTAAGTTGCTCACAATTCAAACGGTGGCGAGCATGCTCGGACGGTAAAAGCTGAGGCGGATGCATACTTTCATTTTATTTTTATGGTAGGACTCTATATATTGGGCATATATTTTAGGGTTCATTTTGAGTCTTTTGAAAAATAAATTATCGTACGAAGGTGAGAGATGGCTGTGGCAACTCAAAGACTAAGATTTTTTCGTCCAACAAGATTTTTGTTGATCAGAATAAAGCAGATGGTATTCTTCAGTGTATTCATAAAGATCATTTTTTTTTTTATAATTCTCCACTTTTTATGGTGAATTAAAAAAAAATTATAATTTGCCACTTCTTAAGGAGAATTATAAATTTTTTTATAATTCGCCTTCTCTCTTGGCGAATTTATTTTAATTCTTTTTAATAATTTGCCAAAAGCTATGGCGAATTATTTTAGCTACACCATTTAGTCATTTTAGGGATAGGTGACCCATTGATGTCAAATTAGGTCCCACCTGTCCCATTAAAGGAAAAAAAACCATTAATTACTCCTCTGCAATATATTAAGTTAGGTGCGATCATCTTACTTAAAAATTTTAATTATTAAATAAAAAATTTATTATATTATTTATTATTTCAAAACTTTTCGTTATTTGTGGCATATTTTAAGCCAAACAAGTGTAATTCAACTTGAATTGGGTAGAATGATGAGATTTGAATCCAGAATATCTGTCTGGGTAGAATGATGAGATTTGAATCCAGAATATTCGTCTAACTTCAATATCATGTTAAGTGATATATGACTATTTCACTCAAAAAATTAAGCTATCAAAAAATACTATTTATTATATTTATCACATTATAGTCGCATTCATTCTCCAAAGTAATTGATTCTTCTTCATTAAATGTTTGTGTACATGTTAGTGGTAGCCATGATGTGAAAGCTAATGACACTGATGATGCTAGTTTTGTTTGTCAACATATGAATAATTTAGTTACCATAGGAGGAAACGAGCTATGGAGATATTTATAGCAATTTGAGATGCAACCATAGCTTGTCCTATTACTCGTCCATCTCTATCAAATTACATGGAAATGATACAATTCGATTGCTATGTCTTATATTTTGAATTCGGCGGCGCCAAAAATTTCTTAGTTCATTCTATATGTGGCTTGAATGATAATGATGATGATGTTAATTATTTTTGTTAGCACAAGAAGTAAGATTTATTGATTGGAGTGTACAAGATGCGGATTAGATCGATTTCATATCAAACTCGGGATCGATCTATTTATGGTCGGTTCCAATTATTTGGAACCAGAATCCGTTGATTCAAATCGAACATGTTTTGTATTGGTCCTTCACAAATTAGTTCGGATTTAGTTCGATTCTCAGTTCAAATCAAACATGTTCTGTATATGTTAGATTATATTACTTAATGTACCTAGGTTGTAATTATTAGTTATAGATATAATCCTTATCTACTGTATATAACGCATATTGTATCTCATTATTGAATAAGACTTTTTTCATTATATGGATTTATAAAAGTTGGTATATGTCATTGCAAAATCCGTCGTAATATTTTTGTTATTATTAAATACTATTAAATAAAATTTGTTGTAAAAATTTGTTGGTCAATTCCATTGCAATATCAATTGCCAAATCTATCGCACTATTTTTATTATTATTAAATTCAATTAAATAAAATCCATCACAAATTCCGTTGTACGTTCAATTGCATAATCTGTCGCAATATTATTATTTTTATTAAATTAATTTAAATGAAATCCGTAGCAAAAACCGTTGGTAAAAGACATAGCAAAAACCGTCGCAATATTTTTTATTATTATTAAAAGCAATTAAATGAAATCCGTAGCCAAATCCGTCGCAGATTCAAATCCATTGTAAAATCCGTCACAAATTCCATTACAAAATAAAAATATCTGTTACAAATTATCGATTTCGTTATAAAACCAACACTTCATCTCTATATCACCATAACTAAATCCAGTTGTAAGACCCCAAATTTATATTGGCATAAATTGATTAAATTTCAAACTTTGAAGGTCAATTTGTAACGCAAACCAAACTTTTAAGATAATAAAGTAATAGTTCTCTTTTTCTCCCAAAATATCTCATATCAATTTACGCTCATTCACGTTAATAGAGGGAGGGGAAAAGAGAAAGAAGGAAACACCTTCAACCTAATTTCTGGGAAGTTACATAGGACTTGCCTAACATATTTGGTTTTGTAATAAACCAAATCCAATCTGAAATTCATGCATATATTAGAACTTTTTTACTATTTTATTTAATTAATAGAGAATAATAAGTTGATCTTATCATTATTAAATTAAAAATATTTGTGTTGTGATTTTTCAAAGGTTACAACCGAAATTGAGAAGAATTTCAAGTAATAATATTTTGCTTATGGTGTCTTTTTTCCTAAACTTTATTCTTTTGGTTTTGTTTTCATTTTCACAAAATAACTTAAAGAGAAATTATAGTCCCACCTATTAAATTTATCTAATTCTCTTACTCGCTGACGTGATAAGATGAATATTTAGATATGATTAGTTTTTAGATACATTACATTATGACTCAACTAAGATTTCATTTGCCACATCAACATATAAGAAAATAGAATAAAAATTTTGGGTGGGGTTAGTATTGCACTAACTTAAATTATTGTAGTTTATTTCTTTATTTTCAAATCAATGTGTACCTGTTGTAATCTTTTTCAAAAATATTCTTTACATTAAATGTTAATATTTTAATTTCGTTTTTACTAGGCCTATAATACTTCAAAAATAATATCTTTTTGGTTTGCACATTAAATGGTCAAACATTTGTTATATTTTATAACAATCAGAATCTGTTTAAATGTAAAAATCAAAATTATTAAAACACAAATTATTTCTGATACTATAATGGTTATTATATTATGGGCTTTCTTCAAGATACATACATTAAGTCACATTGGATCCGTATAAGGACTTCCTATATTTTTTTTAGAATTATTGCTTAAGTTTTTAAATACGTTTAAGATACTAGGATTAAGATGTGATTAATAAAAATACATTATAAGTTAGTATTGCATATAGACTCTTTAAATTTATTTTGACATACGTTATTAACAATTTTTTCACATATGTTTTATCTTATTTCTTTTACTCCTATTTTGTGGTATTTTTATAAATATTAGAACTAATTTATTTGTTAATACTCAAGATTAATTTTGTACTTTAATTTTCTTACAATACCCATGTTGTAAATGGTGATTATAAACAAAGTTACTACAAAAAATTAATCAAGTGAGATTAATTATCATTTTAAGTTTAAAAAATAATGATAAATAAAATTACTAAGTAAAATCAATTTTAAAAAATTAACAATATTTTTCTTCTTCTCTTCCTATTTTTTTTTTTTATTATTAGTAACATTTTTTTTTTAACTACAACAATTTTTTTTTTTACATTCAACTGGTCTAAACTCAAAAGTAACCCCTATACATGATCTATTCTTTTCATGCTAATAAAACTTGCAAGGAAATCTAATAAAAAAGTTTTTTTATTAGCCTAAATTGATATTTTTTAATTATAAATTTTTTTATCAAAAAACAAATTTTTTTATTGTATAATAGGTAATTGTTTTACTTTAATTAGTTAGTTAGACCATGTTCATAAAATTTATGCGTATTGTGTGTGCGTATTTATTAGTAAATTCAAAAAATATGTATAAAAATTGTACCATAATCTTAAAGATGATAACAGTTAAAGGTACCTTGGAATTTTGAAGCTTAACCATTATCCTAATAAATTGTGCAATTTTGTTGTAAACCTCCGGAAAATAACAATAGATTAGGATATTAAAATCTACTGTATATGTTCATAATAATGAAAATTTATCAAATAAGAAAATTCCTGAGTGGAGGAGGTCTTATCATTTTAATAAAAGAAAAACTAAAATTATCCACTTTAAAGATTATTGCTTTTTTGGTCCAAAAACATTAGCTTATAGACGAGTCGTCTTTTAAGCTAAAAATAATAATAATAATAAATAAATTGAGTTCAAAACGTGCAAGTGAATATGGCTTTTATGTTTTCAGTTTAGTGATCTATCCATGTCTCAACAAATGGGCAAATTATAATGAGAAAAAGCCACAAATGAGCAGTTGAAAATTTTCTTTATTTCCTTTTCTCAGCTCTCTAGCATTTCAAAATCGTTTTAAGCTCCCAATTTTAAGGGAGGCCGGCACATATATATATTTTATTTTATTTCCAAAATTGATATTTTGATGAAGTGATGAAATAAATCTGCCGATATTAATACAAGTCTCTAAAAAAAATGTAAAAGAAAAATGATGAGGGGCCAAACTGAAAAAGAAAAATGAATACGATATAAGATTTAGGGTAGGCCTTAGCTCTGATTAAGATAATCGCTTGGGCTTGGGACTAATAGGCAGCCCGACCAAAAAGCAAGATTCCTATGGCTCAAGGTGAACTGTAGCATGCTGCTGTTTATTTTTGAACCGTATGATCAGATTCAATTGTCCAAATTTAAGCTACTTATAATTTTTGTTATAAAAATTAACATTTCATTAAAATCTAGACCATTAGATCTAACGTGCAGCTCAAAAATAAGCAACATGAGCTGTAGCAATCCTGCCTGACCAGCCATACTCGGCCCGAGTATGTATAAAAATATTGTCTTGTCGAAGGATTTAGTTGATTCATATTTCTCACTTCGATAGAAAGTCATTGTTACACTCTATTAAAGCCATATTACAGTTCGATAGAAAGTCATTGTTGCACTCTATTAAAGCCATATTAATGCCACATTAATTAATTATCATGTCACGTAAAGTAATAAAGTGAACTTTTGTTCTTAGCACAAGAAATCAAGAATAGATCTAGGTTCTAGTCTCTTTTTGTTTAGAGGTGTGACCTTCACGTTTATGACAACTAATAACAACTAATCTAATACTAAAACACCTTAATTAGTAGCATCCACGTTTGTGCCAAAAGCAATAGAAACCCCACAAACAAACTCATGTCACACAAGCTATAAATACTCGTTTCCACCCTATTCCTCTACATCCTACCCATCTTTAAACTCTACAACACATTTGGGTTAGATTTTAAATAAATAAATTAGTTAATTTTTTATTAAGGAAAATGTTGGCTTCCAGTTTCAAAATTCCAACATATTGAGGTTAGACATCAAATAAACTCAGTTTAAAAGATGGGTAATTAAAGATTGTCCAGATTTTAAGCAAAAAAATTGAAAAGCTGAATCTTATAAACTGCAATCAAACAAGCCCAGTAACTATCAAAAACAATGCCAAGCACCCAAGTCATGATTGTAGTCTCTTTGCTCTTGCTCCAATTGGCCTTTCACTCTATAGCAGCCGATCTTGACGAACAAGCTTTGTTCAAAGCATTACCCGAGAAAAAGGTTGTAGTCGAGGGCATGGTCTATTGCCAGAGCTGCAAAGACTTGGGAACCTGGTCGTTGTCAGGAGTTGAGCCAGTTCCATTCACTTGAGTAAGTGTAACCTGCACAAACCTCAACAAACTTGTCTTCTATTACAACGAGCAGACAACGAATGAAGATGGTTACTTTTATGCAGAATTAGACGGATTTTCCTTGGCTCGTTACCTCTTTGACCGTCCCCGTACTGCTAGCAAAGTAAAACTCATTTCCCCATCTGCGGACAGTTGCAATGTCCCCACGATTGTAAACAATGGGATCACGGGGGCCTCACTCCGTTGCGAGCACAAGAAATTAACTAAGGGGGCTCGTCCGCTTTATGCTTCAGGGTCACTGGTATTCCAGCCTGCTCGATGCATTTCTAACAAAACATCGATTTAAATTTGAAAATCCAAACATGTTTGCGTCTTCAAAGACACTGAATTGTATTTTAGGCTGGATATTTCTTGCTTGTTCTTGATCCTCATTCAACAATTCCTTTCAAATGTTGGGGTTGTGCTTTTTTATATTTCATGAATAGTTGATAATAGTTTGAATTCTTAATTGTCACAAAATAATGATCATTAATGATATTGTATTTTGTAGTCTACTTAATATAACAAAATAGTAGCATGCTTAACATTAGTAATGGTCAAAAAGAAACATTTAAAAATTTGAATAGAGTAAATTATATGACCTAAGATATCTCTATTAGTCTTTGTTTGATTTTAGTCCTTTGTAAACATGAAAGGACAAATAGTGGTAAATTGCATAATTTTGCGACAAATAGACAGTCCTAAAATAGAAGTTGACAATAATTTTTGGATATCCAAACAAAGAAAGAGCGTATTATTTGTGAAAGTAATGAGTATTAGTAAATGTTGTGTTAGGTCAGTGAGCTTTGGGCCATCAAGGTTAGATTATTTTATTTATTAGTTGTAATTTTTATTTGAGATAAATTAAAATAATAGTTTATAATTAACCCAAATTTCGTTTTAGTAGCAGGAGCTAACTAATTTGGTGATTCGTGTTCCGAGCATGACATCAACTATTTATTGTTGAACAATTTTAAACAAACAAACAAGTCCTTTTTAGCTAATATCATACTAAAGTCCATCCCTTCCCACCCAAATAAAAAAAAAAAAATGAAAGCGACGATAACATAAATGATTTTATAACTAATGTATGATCCATGCTTGAAAATTGGTAACCTATTACATAAAAATATAAATAATACAACGTTAGTAATATATATAAAGTAAAACACTTTTTAGTAATAAATATTATAAATAATATTAGTATAATAGGAAAAGGAATAAATATAAACTTTTTATTTTTCCAAATTTTCTATATAAGGAAACTTTGCGGAAGAGAGTTACCAAATATATAAGAGTTTGGAAAACTAAGAATTTCCTTTTCAAAGATGGTTTTAAAGGAAAATGAGTTTTTCAATTGCAATCGAGTAACCATGATTAGCACACTTGTATAAAATATCCTGGAATGTAGAAAATATAAAGAGTACAAATATGAGCACCAATTCTACTACGCAGCAGCTAGGCAAAAACATATTGTGGTCCCAGGATAACTTTGTGTTTTTGCACTCCGATATGATGTGATTATACGCTATCTTTTCGTGGATCAGTAGCTATAGCTGGTAAAGACATTCCACAGCAAATCACAAAAGGTAATATCAAGTGAGGTGGCTACGAAGGTTGTGCCTTCTTCCCTTATTCATTATTATATATATATATATATATATATATATATATATATATGAAATATATTAATTG
>MKEJ01085242.1:0-15409 GCA_001753735.1 Embelia ribes | reverse complement strand
GGAGGCGCTATGGCTGTGAAGTGTTAGATGGGAGCATCGCATGCGTTTATAGACAGCATCTAAATAGTAGATTCGTCATTACCCAATCTTTTATACCCTCCAAATTATTGGGGGTAGGGGAAAAAAACATGTTAAATTTTAAGTTTGCCTAGAATTGAATCAATTAAAATTGTCCATACGTAGAAAGTGTGATGAAAGCACACAACTTCTTATACAGTAAAGCAAATATGTAATACATTATATTGTAACACCCGTATTTCCTAGCTTTCATTTAAAGCTACAATCCTTGCCACAAAACTACGGTTAACACTTCATCTGCATAAATATTCTCCGCGTGAAGACTAGACTCATTGGATAAGCATGTGTAGAAAAGTAGTACAAAAATCGAATCATAGAAAGTTCCTAGCATTTTCTGTAAACTACTTAAATTAATAGGAATAAGAAATGGTGTGGGTATCCTAAATCCATTTGGTGAAGTGTATGGTGTGGGTGGGTCCCAATGCTTCTCGACTAAGCTTAATATATATATGGATAAGCACTTTGTACAAGCATATTCAGTCAATTATTCCACAAAGACCCACAGCTTGTTTAATTTTCATTTTTATATTTAAAAAAAAAATAGCATGTTATACTTGGGCCCGAAGATTGGTATATATATAGTTTCTATTGTATTAGGCGTGTAGCGTTACGTTGCAGCATATAGCTTTTGTAATCACATATTAATCTTTTTGCTCCCAAAAATTCGGAAAATTTGATGAAATAACCTCAATAAGTAGTGTAATTATAAAAATAACTCAAGCCTAATAATCTTTACAAAAATGACTTTTTTAAACAGTAAAAAGTCCAAAATGTCCTTACCCCACCCCACCCCACCCCACCTCCTTTTTTTACTATTTCTTCTTCATTTTCCCTCTCATGCTCTCTCTTATCTCTTTCTCTTCGTTGTTAATCTAAGTAATAAGCTGACAAATCGAATTAAAACTTTAGACAAAAAATCTATTTATGTTGATATACTAGGAAAAAAAATTAGATTGTGAAGTTATTAATAGGTATGTGATATATTTTTATACAAAATGTGCATTTTATATTATAGATTAAGTTAAAACCATTTAATCGTGAATTGTAAATATGAAAATTAGTGAAGAAACGTTAAAAATTTTTGAAGAATTTCAAGTACTTCACGAGTTTGCATAAGTTCGTAAATAACCTGCGCAAACTCATGAAGATTCAAAATTCTTCAAGTTCGTGAAGAAACGATGCAAGTTCGTGAAGAACCAGTTTAAGGTCGTCAAGTTCATCACGAACTTGCACTGGTTCTTCACGAACTTGAAGAAATTTGATGAACTTCAAGTTCTTCGCGAATTTGTACCAGTTCTTCAAGAGTTTGCACAGGTTTTTCCCGAAATTGTGCAAACTCGTGAAGAATTTGTTCAAACTCGTGAAGAACTCGTGAAGAACTTAAAATTCTTCAAAATTCTTCAACGTTTCTTTACTGATTTTCGTATTTACAATTCACAATTAATATTTTTAACTTAATGTATAACATAAAATGCACATTTCATATCAAAATATATCACATACCCATTAATAATTTCACGGTTAATATCTTCTTTAATCGAGATAGAGAGAGAATAAGAGAGAAAAATCTATATACTTTCTATTAAAATTTTATTTCTAATTAAAGGTGAAGGAATTTTTTTTATTTTTTCACAATACAAACCATTCAAGAAATCATCATATATTTGGTGCAAACATTCTTTTTTATTCCTCTCATTATACAATTTAATTTTTTTTATGGTATATCAACAAAAATAGATATTTTATTTAAAACTTCAATTCGATTTATCAGCTCATTATTTAGATTAGCAACGAAGAGCGAGCAAGAGAGGGGAAATGGGGAAGAATAAAAAAAAGTGGGAAAAAGAAAAGATAAGGGTATTTTGGACTTTTCACAATCCAAAAAGGTCATTTTTGCAAAGATTATTAAGCTTGGGTTATTTTTACAATTACACCACTTATTAAGGTCATTTCATCAAATTTCTCCAGTTAATATTGTTTGCATAATGTCCTTATTCTGAATAAAGTGTCCTTGCATTTTAAATCTAAAAATTCTATGCCTTTTCTATATTTAGAGTAGTTATACTGTCGAGATCTCATGTAGAATCATATTCTAATGGTTGCTCATTTTTAGAAAATTGGCTTGGTGATGATTATTTTGTAATGATGATGATTTCTCGATGATAAATCTTCTGGTTGGAACTCTTATGTTGGATACAAGGGTTTGACATCTGTGTACAATTGAAGCAGTGGCATACTTAGTATATAGCTGGGAAATGTTGAATCTGATTTTCCTGGCCTTTGGAAAATGTGATTTACAATGTCGTTGTTCAGATCTAAAGATAAAATGTGAACTAAATTGTTAGATAGTTGAATGTCCAATTTTGAGATTTGATTTTTCTTTTAAGTTGCTGGGATTCTAGGATTTTTTCCTCAATTTTCTTTGTCTTTGAACACGATTCCAATTGATAGAATCTGTTGTTTGTGGCTCAAGTTCTCATTTGCAGTATGTTAGGACTTCGTATATGAAGCTTTGTAAGTTATTTGAAAGAGGAATGCTGATATTTCGCTTTTGTTCCTTAAAGAGGAATACTGATTTTATACAAGTCACCTATGTATTCAATAATGTCAAGAAATAGAACTGGTTACAGGTTAGCACAGTTATTTCAAAAGTGTTCCCGAAGGATACAGAAGCTTCTCCTGGAGGGGTGGATGACATGACAAAGCTTTCATATTTGCATGAACCAGGAGTTTTGCAAAATCTGGCCGCCAGATATGAGCTCAATGAAATCTATGTGAGAATCATGTTTACCTTCAATTATGTTTTGCAAGTAGATGCTTGTAGAAAAATTACTTCCAGGTAGATATTGTTGGCAAATTTCCACTTGCTCTAGTTTATAGTCCTGTTTTGCTTTTCATCTCTTACAGACATATACTGGAAACATTTTGATTGCAATAAATCCATTTCAAAGATTGCCTCATTTGTATGATACACACATGATGGAACAATATAAAGGAGCAATATTTGGAGAGCTTAGTCCTCACGTTTTTGCAGTCGCCGATGTTGCTTACAGGTAACTCTTGGATTCTTTGTAATTTATTAGTCAGTATAGCGGTATCTTACAGCCATCTTCACTTTTGTCACATAGGGCAATGATTAATGAAGGGAAGAGCAACTCGATTTTGGTTAGTGGGGAGAGTGGTGCTGGTAAGACTGAAACAACAAAGATGCTTATGAGGTATCTTGCTCATCTAGGAGGTCGATCAGGGGTGGAAGGGCGGACAGTTGAACAACAAGTTTTGGAAGTAAGATTATAGCTTTTCTTCGTACCTTTTCATTGCTAGACTAGAAACATTTTTGTAATAACTTTATGTTGAGATTATCTAAAAATCACAGTCCAATCCTGTTCTTGAAGCATTTGGGAATGCCAAAACAGTGAGGAATAACAACTCCAGGTTGGTTATTGTTATTGAAGAAAATATACTTTCTATTTGAAGTAGCATGTGATAGTCTAATAATCCCTTGAACATAAGTGTTTGCCCTGCCTCAGAATGTCATCCTAATGATTCTTTACTGATATATCTTTGTTTTGGTGCATAATTATAGTCGTTTTGGTAAATTTGTCGAGATACAATTTGACAAGAGCGGAAGGATATCTGGAGCAGCTGTGCGGACTTACCTGCTTGAGAGGTCTCGTGTTTGCCAAATTTCAGATCCTGAGAGAAATTACCATTGCTTTTATCTACTTTGTGCAGCACCATCTGAGGTATTTCAATTTCTATTGGTGCTTTATTTGTACCCTATGTTTGTGAAGATTTTAATTAGATTACTACTTGGAGTTGACTTCAGGCAAATGAAAGTTTTATTTGCAATTCATTTCAGGTTCGTGAGAAGTATAAGTTGGAAGATCCGAAATCCTTTCATTACTTAAACCAGTCTAAGTGCTTTGAACTTGATGGAGTAGATGATGCTCATGAATATCTTGCAACCAGAAGAGCAATGGATATTGTTGGAATCAGTGAGGAAGAACAGGTAAGTTTTAGCAGAAATTTTGGATGAATAACCTTTTTTCTCTGCTTAGGACTAAACAGTAAACGTTTTCAGGAGGCCATTTTCAGAGTAGTGGCTGCAGTTCTCCATCTTGGTAACATTGAATTTGCAAAGGGAGAGGAGATAGATTCTTCTGTCATTAAAGATGAGAAATCTTGGTTCCATCTTAATATGACGGCTCGACTGCTGCAGTATGTCTCTTCCAAGTTTATTTCTTTGTGCATTTTAAAATCTCATTTATGGGCGCCACTTATCACACACACACACACACACAAAAAAAGCCTCATATCCATGCCTAACTGCAATCTTTATGATCTAATATTATTTTGCAGGTGTGATGCTAAGAGCTTGGAAGATGCATTGATTAAGCGTGCAATGGTGACACCTGAGGAAATAATTATGATGACTCTCAATCCTGTTGCTGCTCTAGGTAGTCGTGATGCTTTAGCTAAGACACTGTACTCACGTTTATTTGACTGGTGAGTATAGTTAATCGATTATTTTTTCTGTTTATATTTGGGAAATGCCAACATCTTCTTCTTGTACTTCTCTGAATATCTTTCTTTTTGTACTTTTCTGTTGATATTCGTGTTTTTACTACCCGTCTTCTGCTGCACATAGGATTGTGGAGAAAATAAACATTTCAATTGGGCAAGATCCGAATTCAAAATCTATTATTGGTGTCCTCGATATCTATGGGTTTGAGAGCTTCAAGAACAATAGGTAATTCATTTTGTGAACAGGAACTTGAGAGACAATGTTTATATTTTCTTTGAAGTCATGCTAACAGTAGAGCAAAATATCGTAGTTTTGAGCAGTTTTGCATTAATTTTACAAATGAAAAGCTGCAACAACATTTCAATCAGGTTTGCCTATGGTTGCACTCTAATACTCATGGTTTTGACATGGTTTCTGGGGTTTGCTTAGTAATATTGGGCTATTGTATGGTTGCAGCATGTATTTAAGATGGAGCAGGAAGATTATTCCAAAGAAGAAATAAATTGGAGCTATATAGAGTTTGTTGATAACCAAGATGTGCTGGATCTGATTGAGAAGGTGTGCAATTATCCTTCTTGCACACTTGTTAGGTTTATCCTTTCGATTTATGTTAGAAGTTGTCTGACCGCAGTTTCAAGGGCCATACTGCATGTACTAATCTGTTAATTCGGGAGTTTGATGCACCCATGACACTTTTACCATGCGCATAAGACTTGTAAAACTAACTGATAATTTTGTATGCAGAAACCTGGAGGAATCATAGCCCTGTTAGATGAAGCCTGGTATAAAACCCTTTCTTAATATTGCTTGAATTGTACTCGATGATCATATTTTCAACCCTCAAATGTTTACAAAGAGGTTTTCAGTTTGCAAGATTTTTGAGTTCCTGAGAAATATGACAATATATGTTCTCCTGTTAAAAGATTTAATGTACATTAATATCAAGTTCGAATACTCCTCTCTTCCTTTGTTTGGTTTACTGATAGATGGTTGATTTCTAAATGCAGTATGTTTCCCAAGTCTACTCATGAAACTTTTGCTCAGAAGTTGTATCAGACATTTCCCAAGAACAAGCGCTTTACGAAACCAAAGCTTTCTCGAACTAGTTTCATTATATCCCATTATGCTGGAGAAGTAAGCTATCTTTCCGTATGTTCTTTTTCACCTCTTTCATTGCAGCATTTGCTAAATATTCCCATTTGTTGCAGGTGTCTTATCAAGCTGATATGTTTTTAGACAAAAACAAGGACTACGTAGTGGCAGAACACCAAGATTTATTAACAGCTGCAAATTGCCCCTTTGTGTCCGGTCTTTTTCCAGCACTTCCGGAAGAATCATCAAAATCATCCAAATTTTCTTCCATTGGTTCACGCTTTAAGGTTTTTGAATTCTTTATATCACTACTTGATAACTTCAATGAAAGAATAAATTGATATCTATTCCCTTCTTGTAGCATAAAAGGTTTTTGAAAACCCTTTAACATTTTGTAAAATATTATGCTATCGTGAAATAATGTTTATCTTCATATCCTATTATGACTTGTCTAAGTATGATAATGGGAATTTCAGCTTCAAGCCTCATCTGAGACATAAATAAATTTTAATTCTTGTGAAATTTTTATGGTTGCAATTCTATTTTGCTGCTAATCAACTATGCTCTGGTTTGTTTATTGAATGGTGGTGTCATATCCTGGTTACTTTGATTCTTTTTTAAGACACTTTTGTGGTTGCTTTGTGCACTGGGCCGTCCATATATAATTATGTGGTTACTTGATTTGCCTTTTATTTTTAGTTCTCCACTCTAGTTGATTAATGTCTTCGATTTTGGTTATAATCTGTATTTCTACTTAAATTGTGTTGTGCACGTGCTAGTTGATGGGTAGTGTTTAGACAGACACAAATCAATAGATTGATCTTGGTAACATTCTGATCTGTAATTTATTTTTTGGATTGCAGCTACAACTTCAATCATTAATGGAGACTCTAAGTTCAACTGAACCTTATTACATCAGATGTGTAAAGCCGAACAATGTCCTAAAGCCTGCTATTTTTGAAAACTTAAATGTCATCCAACAGTTGCGTTGTGGTGTAAGTTCGAATATCCTGTACATTTCATCTTGTTGGTCTCACATGCGGCTACATATTTAAGCTTGGAAACTCAATCTAGAGTCGTGTGGTTGCTCGAATTAGTTGTTACTTATTCATGTATATGGTACATGCCAATTTTTTTATCATGCAGGGTGTGCTTGAGGCAATCAGGATCAGCTGTGCAGGATACCCCACCAGGCGAACATTTTACGAGTTTCTCCTTCGCTTTGGGGTCCTTGCTTCAGAAGTCTTGGAGGGAAAGTACGTTTAGTTGCTTTCTTGAGAACTTTCGCATGTGTCCTGTTATTTTTTATTTCTAATGCTTCTTCCTTTCTGGTTCCATTTCTGGTTTCTTCTTTTTGTTAAAACATGGTTATTTTTGGTGCAGCTATGATGACAAGGTTGCATGTCAAATGATTCTTGATAAAATGGGTCTGAAAGGCTATCAGGTAACTATAATATTTTCTTAAACTGCTTCCTCATTATGCTATATTTTGCATCTTCACTAAATGTCATAACTCGCTTCCAATTTCTGCTGCGTTGAGGTGGTCGTGATAGTCAATGCATTTTTCTATTCCTTTTTTATTTTTGATAATTTTACTTAACTTTATGCTGACTTGGAATTTTAACTATTTTTTCCTAAATTCAGTGTAAATAGAATTTTCTATACAGAGATTTTTGTTTCCGTATTTATTCAAGGTGCTCGGTTTGGCAGATAGGCAAGACAAAGGTTTTCTTGAGAGCTGGTCAAATGGCTGAACTGGATACGAGAAGAGCGGAGGTTCTTGGCAATGCGGCTAAAAGAATTCAGAGGCAAATTCGCACTTATATTGCTCACAAGGAGTTCATTTCATTGCGGAAAGCTGCAATTCAGTTGCAATCATGTTGGCGAGGTGACCTTATTTGATGTTTTATAAAGCTTTTGTTGTAAGTTTTCTTATTGGATTTGTTGTCTTAAAGTGAAAGGGTCGACATCATTCTCTCTCTCTCTCTCTCTCTCTCTCTCTCTTTTCCTGGGAAGTTGGTAATTGCTTTTGGTTCTGTTGATTATTGATCCCCAGCAATAGATGATTTTGTAAGTGAACAGTTTCTCTACCCCCTAACTTCACATGAGATCCCACATACGTTTAGTAAGAATGAAGGTATTGCCTTGATATACAACATTGGTTTCCCCACCTAATGGGCTCAACCTTTTTTAGGTGGATAAGAGTTTCAAAGGTGTTAATAGGCTTCTTACGATTGCGTGTGTGACTCGCCCCCTGATGCATACTCCCGACCAACCTTGTAGAAGTAGAACCCAGACAAAGCTGGTAGACTATCAGTTTCCAATTAAATTGCCATGAGATTTAGTGACTAGACTATCTGGGAAACATTCAATGTGGTTATGCATGGGCTAGTTGTGATAAATTTATGTATAGATGGTAATACTATTTATTTAGTTCTTTTCTTTTCCCTCACTTAATCAGGGCTGCTGGCTTGCAAGTTATATGAGCGGTTACGTAGGCAAGCGGCTGTTCTGAAGATCCAAAAGTATTTCCGCCGTTACATTGCCAGGAAATCCTACTTGACATCACACTCATCTGCAATCACTATACAGACAGGCTTAAGGGCCATGACTGCTCGCAATGAGTTTAGATTCAGGAAGCAAACTAATGCTGCAATCATTATTCAGGTGCCACGTGCCTTCATTTTTTTATTTTTTTATTTTTTGCTTTGGGTTTCAGCTACTTAGGATCTGATTGGTTATGTTCTTGTTTATACTGGGTCTGGGATTGAAACCAGTGTTAACTTTCAGAAAAAAATCCTTTCTTTTCATGTTTATTTGACTTCGGTTTTGTAGAAATAACTTTCTGGAGGTCTTTGAAATTTGGATGTTTGGAGATAATTCTCTTAAAATTGTTGCGGGAACCAATCTGCCTAATGTGTTTCCAGGAGCTTTTTTTTTTCATGCTAACAGAACCAAAAGACAGCTTGGAAAACCATAACCAAACACGGCACCATAATGAAACACCATCTTATTTTTGGGGTAATTACTCTTTGTTACTGGCTTGTAGGCTCATTTGCGTTGTCACAACGCATATTCTTATTATAAGAGTCTTCAGAAGGCTGCTCTTGTTTCTCAATGTGGTTGGAGACAAAGGATTGCTCGAAGAGAGCTCAGGAAGCTTAAAATGGTCAGTCAGTCCTTATGGTTTTTCTCTTTAAGGTGGAGATTTCAGTGCTTCACGTGTCTCTGTTAAAAAATTCCTCTTTGTTAACCACCCATGTAAACTCTGACAGGCTGCAAGAGAAACTGGGGCTCTTCAAGAAGCAAAGAACAAATTAGAAAAACGCGTGGAAGAACTTACGTGGCGATTGCAGCTTGAGAAGCGGTTAAGGGTAATTCTGTATTTCAATGTTATACATCACTGATAAGACTTTGATGTAGAACTGGAGCAGGATCACACAGATGATTTAAGATCTTTAGTCGCAATTTTTGAATTATTGAAACTACGAGGTTAAAACTTTTTATCTTTTTGGTAAATCCATGGCTGATAATTTCTCAGTTACTGTTCCCCCCATATATCTTCGCTTTCAACCCAATCTACAAAACAAATTACGAAGGTCATACCATCATAGTTTAACTTAAAGTGTAACACTGCAGACTTGAGTGTGAGTGCTGTATCAAGTAACATACCAAAAGTAATCTTGATATGCTCATTTTAGCGGGAGCCATTTGGAGCACAATCTGGTATTATGATAGTAACCAGACTTACTCTTGGTGATAAAATTTTAATGCAGACTGACCTTGAGGAGGCAAAGGCTCAAGAAGTTGCCAAGTTACATGATGCTTTGCGTGCTACGAAAGAACAAGTGGAGGAGGCGAAGGCCAGAGCTTTTAAAGAACAAGAGGCAGCACGCAAAGCTATTGAAGAGGCACCTCCTGTGATTAAGGAAACTCCAGTCATAGTTCAAGACACTGCAAAGATAGATTCATTAACTGTCAAAGTTGAAAGTGTTCAGGTACACCTGCATTTGATCAATTAAAAATTAAAACACCGTTCATGTGGTGCAGCTATTGTGTCTGTACGTTTGACAACTAGATGGCAAGCTTCACATCTCTAGATGTTAACCACTATTAGGAATTTAAATTTGACCTTCAAGGTTTCGTCCAACATTTACCTATTTCTTATGTTTTGTTGGGGCATCAAAGTTGATTTCATGCAACAAATTCTGCATGATGATAAAAGCCTGCCATTTTTTAACTTTTGTGGTGTTCATTGACGTGGGGAGTTCTTTGCATCTACAGGCTTTACTATTACTGGAAAGACAGGCCGCCGAAGAAGCTAGGAAGGCTTGGAAAGAGGCTGAAGAAAGAAATGCACAGCTGGTTAAGAAGCTTGAGGATGCTGACCATAAAGCCGACCAGCTTCAAGATTCGGTACAAAGGTTAGCAAACTCAGCATAAACAATGAAACTGCCTTGTAAAATTGAGGCTCTGTATGCTTTATTTGAAAATATTCTCCTGTAAAATGTTTTACACATAAAATGCATTTCGATAAATTATAAGCTTTGAAGAATGTTTTGAGTAAACTAGTAGTAGGAAATATTTCATGCCCAAAGAACAGATCCCACCCATCATCTTGATGTGTTAATACCCTTTTCCGATTCTTCTGATTCAGGCTTGAGGAGAAACTTTCTAATATAGAGTCGGAGAATCAAGTACTTCGTCAGCAAGCGTTGACCGTGTCTCCTACTGGGAAAGGTTTATCTACACGTCCTAGGACAACAATTATTCAGGTAAGAGGGGCTTATTGCTATTATGTCTTATACCCATCGGATACCTGAGTTGATAGGAGCAGCTGAAATAAGTGTCTTGGGAAGGGTGAAGTTTGAATCCATCCTGTGTGTATCTGCTTGAGAGACACCACTCGGTGTTTGACTCTCACGCATACACACCCTAAACAGTAAAAAGCGAATATAAGCACCATGCTGACAATAATAAAATATAAAGACAAGAAGGATTATCAGATTCTATTCTACTTGTTCCCGTAACCCATGGATGCAATCTGAAATGTTTCTTCATCGGCATTACAGAGAACTTCAGAGAACGGCAATGTTCTGCAAGGAGATATACAAAAGACACCGGTGAGAAATTCTCGCTATCTTCATTGATTTATAGTCTGCCAAACTTGTAGAGTTTTAGATTTGTTATGCACCTGGCATTTTTTCTCCTCAAGCCTGAATAAGAAGAATCAGAAAAGTTTCCCTGATCTTTCAATGCGGAAGCATTGTGTACTTGGCCATCCATATGCATATATATGTATGTATGTATGTATGTATGTATATGCACCTGACATTTTTTATGTCTCAGAATATTACTATTGCTATGTCGAATCCTCGGGAGCCTGAATCTGAGGAAAAGCCGCAGAAGTCTTTGAATGAAAAGCAACAAGTTGGTCCCCACTGAATGCATTACATTTTTTTGTTTTATATCTTGGTTTTGAGATGCCTATAGTTTAAATATTAACTGTTTCCTGTTATTGGTACAGGAGTTTCAGGACCTGCTCATCAAGTGTATTACACAAGACTTGGGCTTTTCAGGAGGCAAGCCTGTTGCTGCTTGTGTCATTTACAAATGTCTTCTCCACTGGAGATCATTTGAAGTTGAAAGAACAGGTGTATTTGACCGCATTATTCAAACTATTGCCTCTGCCATTGAGGTAGATTATACATTTCAGTATCTTGATACTATGATTGTCCAACACTTTCCAAAGATTGGCTTGTTGTTGGTATTCCTTCTATTTCTATTGCTTTTGTTTTCTAAAAAAATATGGTAAAAACTCGTTTTAGGGACTAAATAAATTTTCATCACATCTAAGAAAGAATGAGGAGATAGAAAACCAATCCTACATATTCTGGGACGTATGTTTGTATTGATTGTGTTCTCGAAAATATGAGTTGACGACTTTTTGTGCCTCTCAATAAGAAATGGGTCTACTTCAGGTGCAAGATAACAATGATGTGCTAGCTTATTGGCTATCGAATACATCAACATTGTTGTTGCTGCTTCAACATACGCTTAAAGCTAACGGAGCAGCTAGCTTGACTCCACAGCGGCGGAGACCGGGATCAGCTACTCTTTTTGGGAGGATGTCTCAAGTATGGATCAAAAGTTACCTTGATGTCTTGTTAAAAGCTATGGTCGTCGGCTTTTCTAGATAATCTTGTTTTATTTTTTTAACTGTTAGGGTGTACGGGCTTCTCCTCAAAGTGCCGGGCTTTCATTTCTTAATGGTCGAATGCTTGGTAGACTAGACGATTTACGGCAGATTGAGGCAAAGTATCCAGCTTTACTATTTAAGCAGCAGCTCACTGCCTTCCTTGAGAAAATATATGGAATGATAAGGGACAATTTGAAGAAAGAAATATCCCCATTGCTTGGATTGTGTATACAGGTACTGGTTCATATGGAAATTTGTTTTAGTTTGCACCTCATAAATTTCTCTGTTTGCCTCTCAGTTAACGTGGTAGGGATTTGATGTGAGGGATTGTATTCGAGAGCTTAATAGGTATTGTTGGTTCACTTCCTAAAAGCTCAAGGTTTTAAGACAGATGATGATCTAACAGGAAGAAAAGGAACCAATGTGGTAATCACTATTTATTTAATGAGAACAATTAAAAGGAAGCAACGTTGTTTGTTGGTGACGTGTTGATTAACCAAGGAGTGGAACCACTCAATGTATTGATTAACCAAGGAGAGGAACCACTCGATCCTGCTTTCTTTGTCATTTAAATCCAATATTTTTATAGATACTGCATTGAGATTGCCTAAACAAATACAAAGGTCACACTCCAAGCTAAGCCAGTTGGCACAGTCAAAAAACATTTATCCCCAGGAAACTAGCATTGAATCATACAAGTATTTCTAAGCAACTAGCTAAAAGGAGATTTGACCAACAATGATCGGTGGAACGCCCGTGGGCTAGAAATCTAGTGGGTAATGTGAAGATTTTCTTTCTGATTCTGAAGTAAGTTGCACTCTCAATGCAGGTACCGAGGACATCTCGAGCAAGTTTGGTAAAGGGACGCTCACAAGCAGGTGCTGTTGCTCAACAAGCTCTCATTGCTCATTGGCGGAGCATTGTAAAAAGCCTGAACAACTATTTGAAGATTATGAAAGCAAACTATGTGAGTTTTAAAGCTCACAGGAATTAAAATTTTAGTTGATAACATTTTGAGCAAGGGTAGTTGCCTGAAATGTTTCATCTTCGCAGGTTCCCCCATTCTTGGTGCGCAAAGTGTTCACTCAGATATTCTCATTCGTCAATGTGCAATTGTTTAACAGGTTGATTATTGTTTTTTTTTCTTGTGTTGATTATTAAACATCATTTTTGACTTGCTGTTTTTCTTTTATGATTAACTTGCTGAGTTGCCATAGTTGTCCAATATGGCAGTCTTCTTTTGAGACGAGAGTGTTGTTCATTCAGTAATGGGGAGTACGTAAAATTGGGGCTGGCTGAACTTGAACAGTGGTGTGAAGATGCAAGCGAAGAGGTAAGCATTAGTGAACACTGTTGATCTTTTATTCTTTTTTTTTTCAGTTTTTAATTTAATGCGGCTGATGTCTATATTCCGCGTCTTTATTATCAGTATGCAGGCACGTCGTGGGATGAACTAAAGCACATTAGACAGGCAGTTGGATTCTTGGTAAGATGTGATTTCTTTGCCCCTTTTATTTAATTCATTGCTACCACATCATTGTAAATACTAACGTTAGTTTTTCATTTCCCCATTGCTTAGGTTATACATCAAAAGCCCAAAAAGACCTTGAATGAAATAACGAATGAACTTTGCCCTGTGAGTGATAACTCTTGGATTAACCTTCTGTCTTGTTTTATTTTTGTGTTTTCGTCTCTCAATGTTTTGCTTGTTGCTGCTTCAGGTGCTTAGCGTACAACAATTATACAGGATCAGTACAATGTACTGGGATGACAAATACGGCACTCACAGCGTGTCTTCAGATGTAAGTTAAGTTTGGTCTATTGTTAGTCATCACATTCAGCCATCATGTAACTGATGAATAGAAATGTTTAGACCCTATTTGTAAGGGCTATCTTGTATTAATCCTTCGGTCTTTTTCTCAAATCATTTTATTTATATATATATATATATTCTTTGATAATTTCAGGTTATTTTGAGGATGAGGGTTATGATGACAGAGGACTCAAACAATGCAGTAAGCAGTTCGTTTTTGCTAGACGATGATTCAAGGTAATATTTTGGTTAAAACACGAATTTGGAATTCTTTGTTTTATTTTTCCCCATCTCGACAGGCCAACACGATTCAACTTTCCTTTTGAAGAAAATAGTTTTTACTCTTTTTTCAAATCATTAATTTTTGCAGCATCCCCTTTTCCGTGGATGACATTTCCAAGTCGATGAAACAAGTGGAGATAACGAATATTGACCCTCCACCGTTGATTCGTGAAAACTCGGGGTTTGCATTCCTTCATCAACGTACCAATTAAATGCATGACGGGGTATCAACAAATCCTTGAATTCAAATTACAAACTCTGCACATATATTAATTCGCGTAAGTTGTGAATATTGTTTTGTGGTGTTCCACCCATCTTTCGGTAGCGTATTATAGTCTTTGTTTGCAAGGGAACAGATCTTTGTCTGGGTTCGAGGTTCATTCTTTTCTTTTTTGATGATCCCAGTGAGGGATATTCTTTGGGGAGTGTTTTTGCTTTTCCCTTTATTTTGCGACCTGTTGCATGCATGGGCATGCATTGGTCTCTAGAAACTTTGTCACATAGACAAATGTCTTTTGTCACATTGTTTTATTGGGGTTTTCATGTAACTTTTGGGTTTTAAGGGTTCATTATAGGGTCATTGCCAATGTAGTGGGGAAAAGATTATATGGTGTTTGGGTTGTACATATAATATGTAAATGATTTCTTCTATATTTGTACTTTTATATAGTAGTTTACATCTTGAATATTCTCTGTGAACGCATGTATCTCTACACAATCGCGACTTCTCTATCGAAAGAGTTACGAGATTGATTCAATTCAACGATGAATAGTGCTCGTAAACTTTTAGTTACCTTCACAATTTCCTGTGACATTCTAAGTTAATTAGTATTTCTTTAGTACACATAAGAGTATACAAGAATGCCTTAGAAGGGAAAGCTGCTCTTGGAGCAACTCGATAAAGGCTCATCCCTGGCTCTATTTGTCTGGTAAATGACTTGAGTACGAGCCTGGTTTTTGAACCCTCAGTCAGCTAGGCTTCCAAATCCTTGGTTAGTGCGCCTATTACAGCAACAAATGCTGCTTGTGTTAATATAGGCTCGCATTGTGGATGCTTGCCTCGTGGCGTTCCTAGTGTCTTTCCACAGCATATAATTTTTATTTATAAAGTGAATTGATATTTTTGTAGCCTCTCGATTTATTCGTTTCTTTTCTATCTTTTTACTTTTTAATTCCTGTAAAGAGTATTTGATATAAGGAGTGTTTTGCTTGTGAAATTATTCATCCCATTCTTTAAGGTTAAATTATTTTGTCCCAGCATGATAGATAAGACTTTAACTTGAGTTCAGTGTGTAATACTCCAATAATATGCCCCACAAATAAATGGAAAAAACCAATGTCTGAAAGAGTATTGTACATTACTTGTTATAACTTTGATTAACATTTTTGGAAAACAAATTGCGACCGATTGATTACC
>MKEJ01085204.1:0-16880 GCA_001753735.1 Embelia ribes | reverse complement strand
TTTCCAAAAAAAAAAAAGAAATATTAATCATGGAGATGAGAAGATTAAGATTAAAGATCAAAATGAGAAGTATTGCACAACAAGTTTAACCAATACGAAGTTTAATATTTATAAATTTTCAAAAAAATAAAAAAATTCAAATACTCATAATCAAAAAATCAAATCATAAAGAGGAAATAAATAGCAAGTAGGAAAAATATAAATATAAAATTAAATTTCCTGAGCAATACAAGCTAATCAATTTAATCTTCAAACCCAATCAACTCAAACATAAATAGTACAAAGTTAAATTTCTTAATCAAAATCAAGTTAGCCTTCAATCAAATCCAGCCAACTCGGTATTATATTTAACATGATTCATTTTTTCTTTTTTTACAAAAATTAGTAATTTTTTATTAGCATTATGGTAGAAGTTATTTCCCGATGTGAAATATCCGTATTATTGTTTTTGTCATTTGGCTATTTGGGACACATTTGATAGTAAAATATCTTTAATATATTTGGAAGAATGAGTAAAAGGTGTTAGTAAAACTAATCAATGGGATCATTAGGTGCTATCTATCCTCAATATCATTCTTAGGTTTTGAATTCTTTTATCTTGAGAAATATTCTCATATCGTAGCAGAAACAAAAGTTGGAATATTAAAATTTCTTGGATAGAAACTTTTCAAGAATACTAGTTCATCTTCTTCTTTGTAAGCCACAAATCGCCAACTTGCATACAAGCTACACGATTATGAAGGATACGAAAAGTGAAAAGTTACGAGACATGTAATCCGTTATTGCGTGAAACATGGGATGGACACATATTAACTAGACGAGTAATTATTTCTTGAGCTTATCACATTTCTTCCTGGCCATAAAAGATTTGCTTCTTTCTATCGGAACCATGATTATCAAAGAGACGAGCTTAAACGGCTGATATCTACGAAGCCAATGAGTGCTACTTTGTTTCGCTCCTTTACTTTTACCTGGAACACAACCCTGCACATCATATCATTTTTCAGTTATTGAAACAACTAGAAAAAATCCAGAAAAGGCCCCATAAATTATATGTTAAAAAAGACTAAAAGTATAAGAACAAGCGAAAGAAAAAGATTGTAAGATGACCTCAAACCTTCAAGCCACATCTCCGTGATGATAGTTTCACCAGGGTAGACATGTAATATAAATCGGTTAAATACAGCTTTGATCAAGTTCGGGTCTCCCCTACAGATGCACTTGATGATAGCCCTTACTGCAAACCCAAACGTGCATAGTCCATGAAGTATCGGGCGAGAGAATCTTCAAAGCGTATAAAGGCAAAGAATCGCATAATAAGTATAGGGAACGAAAACTATACAAGCCTTGACGAAAAGAAATTGGAAACAAGGACAACGATGAAAGGGAAGATACTTGTCTAGCTCGATTTTACATACATAAAACTTGGGCATTTAATCACGAAAAATAGAGTTCACTGACTGAATATAACTATGGGAAAATGTTGAGAGTCTTGCATCAGTCGCAGCACTAACCCTGCATTTTCGGCAATCCTCGGATCGGAATGCAAAGGATTATAGTCGCCAGTCAGTCTATAAATCAGTGCCTGCATGATCGAAAAGGAAAAGTTTTTAGAATTCAAAAATAGAAGAAAAAGTTTGGAAGACCATTGATTCAGGCACGTGTTGTACACCAGATCCAACTGTCGCAGATCCAACTGAATAACTTCACTAATTTTAAAAGTGTCCTAGTAACAGAGAATATACGTTTTATCACCTAGCACAAACATATATAACATGCCTGAGATGGAGGGATTCGCTCCTCGTGAACTGCAGAAGGTTGAGTTTTAGGAATTTTGGCTGTTAAAATCTTCGACATTGGATCCTTAAAGTAGGAATACGGAGGAGATGATTTGGAGAAGCCGCCAGCGCCCCTCAGAAAAAGAGTCATCCTGCATCATTTCTCAACCACGATATCAGCTTCACTTAAACATATTAGAATTCGTCAAATGAGTAAATAGCTCACCTATTCATGCAAAGTAATTCGCCGGACTCCTTATCATAAGTCAAGATTTCCATCTCTAGGACAGTTGCTTTTCCTGAAATGGGAAGAGAAAAATGAATAAAATGGCAACCATAATAAACCTATAGAATACTATGTAAAAACTCATAGTAGAAATTAATAAAATTTATCTTTTTATAAAACTATATTAGATACAAATAAGCATTTTAGTATTTAATTTTTCTTATTATCTCTGCTTTTTTTCCTAGCTTTTCAGTAAATGTGTAATTACTGCGAAACTTCTTGTGAATTACAGAGAATTATTGCAATTTCACGCTCGAAATCCTGCTATTTCGCTTTTTCAAAAACAAACCTTTATCGTGTAATCCAATGACTTGTGACTTGATCTGAATCTGCATTGAAAAAATTGAGACTAACACAATTAAGGATGAATAATTGAGCCAAAACAGTAAAATGAAAATACAAATTTTTGCCCTGTAAGAAAGAGTGCACTTTGAAAAACAAAAGAAGGGAACCAAAAACGAAAAAATCAAAAGAAAAGGAAAAAAACCTCATCTGGACATCACCATTATATTTTTTACAGGTGGATATCTCTTATAATTCTTTGTCAAATTTTGAATTGTTTTCATTCATTTTTCAATCAATTCTTTCCACCAATGGCTAATATTAAATCTACTACATTAGTCGACTAGAAACGATAAAACGACAGCATATTAAAAAAATTGAAGAATTTCAAGCATTTTGAGACTAAAAAGTAGAGCTTCTGTCCAACAGCCTTACACGAGCGTTTGAGGGAAGTGGCTTGTAAATCTCTATGTAATGTTGTCCATGCAATCCAAGTCTTGGGTCGACGCTGTACATAAAAAACATATTTATCATCCAAAACTTGAAGCGTATACGGAAAGCTTAAGGTCTATAAAAGCCAGCTTTTGCAGAAAAAAAAAAAAAAAAAANNCCCACCTTTTGAAAAAAAAAAAAAAAAAAAAAAGATGAGAAAAAATTTCTCTGAAGATAGATTTGGAAAACTCACTTCAATCCTGGAATCGGAACCTGTGCGAAAATTCCAAGCGAAAATAAAGCAGCATAAGTTGGCAGAACCTACAAAGTTAAAATCATTCCACATTAGATTGTAAACAAAAACGAGGAATTTTCTGTATCAAACAATTTGAACAAAAGTTGCAACAAGCAAACATGCGCATATACGAGAGCAAAAGATGCCACTAGCAAAATTCTGCTGCATCATACTTCCATATAGTCTTTCTTTCATTTTATCGCTGACGGAGTTTAGTCATTTTGTCAGAAAAGCACAAATTTTTAGGAGTTTTTCAATTTTTATTTGAGCCCTTCGGGTTGACATACCTGGATGAATTGTTGTCCATCTGGATGGTAAGCATATTTGACCTCGTTGGAATCCAGAGCGTCGGTGGAACATGCTCCAACACCTAAATTATACAGTACTACATCTCTGTTCATAAAAAAGTACGAGTATCATCGGATATTTGAATTTGTATACATATTCTTCAGTAATCTAGAAATTTTATCCTAGGCACTTCTGCAAGAAGATTTACAAGTTGATGATATGTATAAAGAGCACTCACTTTTCCGTATACGAGCTCGTTATCTGTGAACCATCAGAGATAATCCCCAAAAAATACAATAAAGCAGCTAATAGTTAGAACGTTGATAATCAAATGCGCAATAAATAATTCAAGTTGCATTTCTATCCACTGATAGAGATTTTTCCTCCCAACTATATATGTATAAATATAAATATACTCATAAAACATGTTGAAATGCAAACACTAAATTTCAGTAAAGATTCAAGAAGTAGAGTCATATACCTCAGGGAACTTATAAGAAAGGAGAACCTCAGGATCAACCGATGGAGCTTCGGTCTTGGCATTAGACACAAAATTATAATTCCATTTCTGAAAATTTTGCGCGTAATTGGACTTCATTTAGATTTCGATATTGGCAAAGGTAACTTAAAAAGAACATTAGAGAGAGTCCATTCGTCAAGGAAATAACTAACCAGGCCCGGGGTCATTATTATAAATTTTACAATCTCTTCTATAGATAGTATACATACGTTTCTTTGCTTAAGGTGTATGTATACGTTTCGATAGATACGAAATTATAGTGAATGAAAAAGGGTATGTATAAGAAGGTATTGCGGAGCTGGTATATTTTTGCGTGAACTGGAAGGCTCTTCTTATAGGAAGTTCTCTCAATACAGAATAGAAATTCTGTACGGGAAAAAAAATTTCTTGTACAGTTTCTGTAAACTTATTCTATTCTCCTTCAAAAACAACAAAGTTGACTAAGTAATTGATTTACGCTTCGATTAAGATAAGAAAAGTTTTTAGCAGCCTATCAATAATTATCAATTTTGCAAAGTTGATTAAAGAATGAAAAAAGTCAAATAAATGTATAAAAAGTGAGAAACGGGTTAGGAAGGCAGTTGCAAGCATAGAATTCAACTCAATACAAAAATTATTTTACAAGAAATTGTAGAAGAATTTTTAATTTTTATGTATGGAATTAGCATTTTAAGGATCAATTCCTATAAATTAAAAAAAATCTATAACTATTTTTAGATTTAAAAAATACTAATGGTAATTTGTACGGATTTTATAATACTGTACATTGAAATGAAAATAAAATCTTGCACTAGAAGTATTTTCTGCAAGGACAGTTGTGTGTTTCACTATATTGGAGACAGTGTTACAATTACACAAATAGATCTATTTATACTAGTGACTTAAGTGCATAATCCTAAATAAATAAATATATAAATTACCCAAAATACCCCAAAAAATTCACCTTTGTGTCACAACCCCCAATCCTTACCCTTGATTGGATCCACAGCACTGGTAACTAGCGTACAGTATGTCAAAACTCGACAATCTTAACATTCGGATAGATTTGAGTTGTTTTGGAAAAAAATTTGGAAGAAATAGTAAAAGGTGCTAATAAAACATACTATCGTTTCTTTCAATCCATGAAAGTATTTTAATACGTTGGCCATATAAACGAGCAGGCTAATTTTGTCTTATCCACCTTGTTTTGTCAAAAGCATTATATTAATAGGAGTGGCCTCATTTGTCATTGACATACATATACAATCAATTGTCAACGGGGTATATGATCCAAAAATATTCATAAATTATACACAATCAATGGTAGATAGCAGCCGCCCTTACCAAGCATACACTAGAATAACAGAGCAACTGAAAACCGAAACTAATAATATTAAACATAGAAGACAACTGATGCACATTCTGTAGATGAAAAGAATAACACTTCCCTAATCTTGCACGATAAGGTTCAACATACTGAGCAGTTTCCAAAAGATTCTCCAAGTGAATTAAAAAGGAGCATCCCTCTCAACTAATTTGGCTCAAATAAATCGATACATGACAGATGATCCCAACAAAACTAATTACGCTAACCCAAGTTAAAATGCAGTCTATGCAAATGCATATTCTGAAATTGCATGCAAAATTTATATTTGGGACTCGAAACAAATTCAAGTAAACATTCAACTGCTGTAACAAATCAGATCAACATAAATGCTGCAAAATTTTTGAGTGAACAAAAACAAATCTTCTGCTTCAGTCACGTTCCACGAAACTAAAGAAAATAAATCCCACATAGTATTGACCCTACTTTAGTCTTCTCTTGATAATGAACTCACACAAAGATGAGCCATTAAAATTTGTTCACATCCGGTTCTCTCTCTGACGTGGGGCGCAGGTGATGATCTCATCAACTCGAAGAATCATCTCAGCAGCTTCGGTGGCTGAGAGCAACACTGCTTGCTTAACTTTGAATGCTTCCGATATACCAAGCTCTGCCATATCTCCTACCTACACAAGTACACCTCAGCAGTTGGAGTTGAGAGGTATAAATCAAAGAAATGTCGCAAAATTTGATAGCAAAGCTTACTAAAGCTGCGTAGAAAATAGTGCAGGGTCAAGATTAACACTTTCATTACAAAAAAGTATGCCATTAAGCACAAGATAAAGAACCCAAAGACATTGTCATGAACGATGTCTTGAAAATGGGTAGTCAGTACTTCAAAGGCTTTTAAATATCAGTAGTTGCCATACCGATCCAGATATAACATCAATCCCAGCATTGCTGCCTTCCTTGTGGTGCTCTGCACGAAGTTGAGCGACCAACTCAGCACTGTCCAAACCAGCATTGTCAGCAATAGTAGAAGGAATGGCTGAAAGTGCTCGAGAGAAAGCTTCAATAGCATGAGATTTCTTCCCGGGAGTCTTCCGTGCCAGCTCATCAACAGCCTTTGCCATTACCATCTCAGGCCATCCACCACCCAGCAACACCCTGCTGTCATTTACTGTTTGAGACAGCACACATAAGGCATCATGAAGAGATCTTTCAGCTTCATCAAGCACGTGGTTGCTGCCAAATACAAGAAGAGGAAAACCCAAAGCCAAAGCGTCAAAATACATCCGTAACAGAGAGAAAAAAAAAACTTTTCTACTCAGAATTCAAAAAGCAAGAAGACATCACAAACATCTGAAAAATACTGTTCTGTAATACCTGCAAGACCAGCCCTTGGTATGTGATTTTATACAAACCTAGATATCACATTTCATGCATATCTTCATACAGAATGAGTTAACTTGCATTTATTGTTAACAATCATTATTAATAAAATGCCACTTTCCATATTATTCTGGATTAATTGTCTTACAAGGAACAATTTTCTGATATTATCTCTGAAACAAAGAAGAGAAGGGAGAGGGAGACTACATTTAACAAATCCAACTTGGAAAACAAGGGCTTAGGGCATTCGTGTAAGTCTCCATATGGGTGCTTGGATTTCATATTATTGAGTATTTGGAATAAATGCAAAGCAGCTGTCGCTAAATTATTAATCTGATACCAATGAATTCACGGAGAGTTAAAATGGTCTGCAATGTGTAGATGTCAACTACATGGTAAAAATCAGTCAATTGAAATCCACAACGTCCAAGGCCGAGTGCAAAGAAAGGGTGGGTTTCAAATCATGGCACCAATGGACTACTACCTATAATTTACATACAAATGTCCAAATGCTTAGGATTATTATATCCAGAAGTACCCAAATGGAGCTTAAATGTTTTTTGACGACTTCTTAGAACTACAATTGGAGGATAAAACATATAAATCGGAAACATAAACTAATAGGGCATGAAAAGGCAAAGATGAATAGTATAACAATAGCAAATAGGCCAAATCATGTACCTTGCACCTCTCAACACTATTGTGCATGCCTGACCCATTTCAACGCCAGAGAAGTGGATTAACTTGTCCTCACCAATCATAATCTCTTCAATCAGCTTGCAGTGCCCTAGCTTAATAGACTCGGGATTGTCAAAAGTTGATGCAATCTCACCGCCGGTAACTAGTCCCAATCGCTCAATACCGTCAAAATCAGCATGCTCTATTGCAAGTATTCCTGCATCAGCAAAGAGTTCCTCTGGAAAATTGTAAATCAACTGCCGGTTGACAAAACAATTGATTCCATGACTAATAATCTTCTGAACTTTCTCCCTCATCTTTTCCTTTTCAGCCCCTTCAATCTCAGCTACTCTAGACATGGAATCAACTCGGACACGAGCACCATAAATTTTGACCTTATCTGTGTCCATTGCAGTATTTGCCACAAGGATCTTAGCATTTTCAATACGTTTTGGTTGGCCAATACCTATTTTCTTATCTAGAATGAATCTGCACACATACACATCAATAAATGCAAGCAAAAATTTAGACAACCAGTAAGAGAAAATCACATAAAAGAAGATCGGGTAGAGCTCAACTTCATCTTAAGAAGATTTAAAATTCAAATTCTTATTCATAAACTTGAAAGGATGCAAAATAGTTAATATCTCTTGATAGTAAGAAAAAGTTCATTTCCAGCAAGGTGGTCTCTAGTGCTCCTTGCCAAATAGGATGAGACATTCTTAACAAAGCTCCATAACCGGTAAAATGAAAAGGATGAGACTTGTAGAGACAAAACTCCAAATAAATTTAAACACAAAGCTTTACAATGCAAAAAATAAAGGCATATAAAGAAATACAACTAGATGAAAAGAACACTACTTAAGTAAAAAAAACTCTCTAAATCAGGCATGCGGTTATACTTGCAACAAACCAAATCAAACTCATTAGATCAGATCCCATACCCCTCATCTAGAAAAGAATCTTTTAAGGAACCTCCAGGCTTCTTGATAATCTGAATAGACTCCAAGTTAGTGCTCCCCTGCCATTTTCAGGAAAACAATCAGTGCAAACAAAACAAGGAGAAATTTCAACCAGGACATATTGAATAAGCATAATATATTGCGGAGACATTTTAACATCAACCATAAAGAAGGAAAATAAACATTTCACAGAAACATCAAAGAGGAGCCACGGGAAAAAGTCTTGTCATTTAATAAAATTTTCAAGATGGCACAGCATCAACAAACACTAGATAACAAATCATCACAAAGGGTAGAAATAGTAACTGCACATAAACACGTTATATGCACACTTTTAAATATACACCGTAAATTGCAAGATACATAATTCAAAGGCATTAACTTGGCAGGAAATTGGGAATAATTCTCCTTCAGAATTTGAGATACAGCCTAGCCTAAGATACCAGTACAGACAAAATTCTAGCCAAGGGAAAACAATTATATAACTAACATCAAAACAACGTTAGATAACACAAATGTGTAGCTAATAGTTGATTGCATCGAATATATGCATGGTTTCAACTAGCCTCCAGCTACGCAAAGCCTACATGTTTCACCAAATTTAAAAGTATGCTAGTACTTGGAAACAAAAGTAGGATTGTGGTCTATATTGTAGAACCTCATAACACTGTACATCGCAATGCTCTATGCATTGATTTTCAGTAAAAATTTCTCAAATGACATAATCATTCACTCCAACCCAGCCATTCATATACCAACCCCGTTCCTTTAAGAAAGGCTCTACTTCCATTTTTCTGTTTTAACTCTACTGCGTTCTCAACCAATTAACAAGGCTTGCCACAGGAGAAGACAACCTCAATTAACCTATACATCCTAACATTAAAAATACAACCTACAACATATGCTTCGAAATAAATCTACTGAAAAATGTGCATGATCAGCTAACCTTTAGCCTCATAACAGCATCAACCGCCAATTTAGCGAAATGTTCTTTGTCTTGTGAGAGAATTTTGGAACTCAAAGTAGTCATAGCTATCTTCATCAAGTCTTCCTTGAATTTTTCTGCATTGGCAAACAACGTAAACCACTAAGGATTTTCTTGAAATTACATAAAATAACAAAATGAGGTCTTGATGCCTGATGTGGAGGAATAACCCACCACCTCATTAAATATAGATTTTCAGAAATTACAAGTAAAAGGAGTATCCAGACACAATTTAACCATCACTCCATTTTATAAAACCTTCCAAAAGACCCAAAATTGACTTGATGCATATGCTTGCAGAATTTCACTTTCTTAAAAGGACATTAAAAGCATAATTAGTTACTTGACATCACACCAAATTTTTCTTACAGTGATATTTGTATTAATGTTACATCCCATCAAAAAAAGGAAAACTAACAGGAGAAGAAGTCTAGTTAAAGTTACCAGCATCCTCTTTATGATCTATAACCCTCTCTAGTAAAGCAGTGCGAGCACATTCTGCAGACATCCGATAACCTGCAGAAAGATGCAACAACGGGGCATCAAATATAACCGGAAGTAGCAGATAATTTCCAAAATGTGACAACCATGCGAAGATGGTAGCAGTAAAAAAGTTCTCAAGTTAAGTAACATTTATTTCAATCCTTTTCCTTAAAAATTAGTTGAAACGAAACAAAGGCACGTGAAAAAACGGACTATAAATTTTTATCTTAGGTCTGTTAAGAAGTGTAAATTTTAACTAAACCAAAACTTAGAACATATCAGGAAAAAGCTTTCAACTTAAGTTCAAGAACGGGATAGACAGTAGGGAGACTACACCAATGACTCCTCACATATTATAAGATGCATAAATTAAAAGGTAATGAAATATGAACTAGGCTAATATTTGATTTCACAACTTCTACTCTTAACTGTCACAACTTTCACGCGAGGAAAAGAATGAGCAACACAGCTCATAGGATCACATTCAACTCAGTGCAAAGCATCTAACAATGAACTGCAAAAAGAAGATCAATAGATTGAAGCCATAGTACCATTCAATTGGTACGAGAGCAAGCAATTCTCAAATAAGCAGCAGAATTTCCTTCAACTAGAATAACATTTACAAGCCAAACATAAACTGGAAACGTGAAGCACACAAGCCTAAATCAATTTCCACTTTGAACATCTTCCTTCAGTTTACCCAATTCCAATTACAAATAAAATACAAGAACAAAATCCTCCAGAAGTTAGGAGTAGAAAACACATAAGATCTAAAGAGTGTATTTAGCCTCCCATTGATCACAAACCAAGAAAGAGAAAAAACAACTGTCAGATAACAAAACGAAGCAGGGAAGTTGATAAAAATTTGATTTGACTAAGAATCGACGACAAAAACAAAAGTAGACCTGCAATAATCGTCATTGGATGGATCTTTGCGGCTACCAACTTTTCTGCCTCCCTTAAAAGTTCCCCAGCCAAAACAACCACCGAGGTGGTGCCATCTCCAACTTCATCATCTTGCGTTTTTGAAATGTCTGAATCACGTGAATTAAGGGTGAACATGTTCAAGGAATATCTAACTTTCTAAGCTCAAAGAAAACGTGTCGTTCTTTAGTTTTCCAACCTCACCATTATTGTAATACACAAATACAGAGACAATCCAAGGACAGAACTGGCACTATATGTTGAAGATAACCTCCAGTAATATTAGTTTCTAATGAGCTGCATAATTTCTACAAAATCAAACAAAAATTTACGAAATTAATTAATCAATCACAAGGATACCAATAAGAACTTTAGCTGCTGGGTTGTCAATATGAAGGGATTTCAAGATTGTAGCACCATCATTGGTGACAGTGACACTGTGTCCTCTCCCCGTTGATTGTAATATCTTATCCTGCAAATGAATCACATCCACATACGTCAAGTTGAACTCGAGAACATGGCGAGAAACAAAGTTCCTAGAAAAGTGCATGAATACACTTACCATTCCCTTAGGTCCCAAGGTTGTCTTCACCAAGTCAGCAATAGCCATCGCCCCGACAAAAGATGCCTAAACCAAAAATTACACATAAAAACGAGAAATAAGGCACACAAAGCCGAACTAGCATAAACATATTTGGTGTTTATTTCTTATTCCAGAACAAGCCCATTTGCTAAGAACGCTGTGTTACACTGACAGATTTATTAAAATTTTCCCTTTAAAAATACAGTCAAAATTGGCATAAAATTTAAGTTTTGTCAGAAAATTGTTAACACTGTATTATTTTCATATTTAAAATATTTTCCATAAGTTGACAACGGACAAATGGCTAAAAATGGAATTATATACATATTATGATACATAACAAAAACACAAGTACTTTTCCTTAAGGTCCATGTTAATTCGGATAACATAAGTTTATTTACACTATTCATATGGTACTGGTGGCTCGTCCCTGTAAGTTAGGGTATTGTGGGTCACGGGTTCATCTCCGATACCCCGCAATTTCTGCACTAAGTCATCCACACACACACACATATATAACGGGTATTAAACGGCAACCGTTCGAGTATTTAATGTAACAAAAGTAGTTCAACCGCGTAAAAATATACAGAGCCTGGGTAAGAGCAAACTCACCATTCGAGCTCGCTCGCCCTTTTCTTCGGTGGCATCGTCTTTAAGAATCCTTTCAATCTGAATCACCATATCAAAACAAATACATTATGAAAACGAAAAAACAAAGGGGGAATTTCAAAACTAAACAAGTCTATTTCACAGCAGTAATCTAACGAACCGCCATTAGGATCGTGTGAAATGGACAGAACAGGGAACCCTAGCTCCGATACGCTGTAGATCTGAAAAAAAATAATAATAAATAATCACAGGAACAGCAAAGCATTCAATAATAAATATATATACATATATGTATGTGAGTATATATATACACACGTAAAATAACAGAAGAAGAAATTAACTGATATTGATGAGAGAGAGATTTGAGAACAAGATCCCGCCGAAAGACTCTCTCGAGTGACAATGGAGGCGCCCTTTTATGGAGTAGTGATCTGGTGTATTGCGCGTACTGATTGTACGTTATGTACTGGCCGTTCGATATGTGGCCTATGGATGTAATAACCTATGTGTAGCCGTTGATGCAAGGGTTTGTACGGGCCTAAGGAGAGATTTTAAACTGTTGTACACCTAAGTCATCAAGTGAACGGAGCGGAAAAAAATTGCATCTGCAAATTAAAATAAAAATAAAAATTGGAAGTTATAGCGCATTCTATCTGTGAAGGGCTCGTTCACTTTGTTATAAACTATCATCCGTTGCTTTGGATATGATTTAATTGTTTATTTGGTTTTAATATTGATCCAACTATAGAAATTGGATACGGAGAATGAAAACCTAAATATTGATAAATGTGCTATGTAAGAGAGTCATGATAATGGAATGGAGCAAGTAGACGTCTCATTATGAAGTATTGAGGTGACTAAGAATACGTCCAGATTAAATATTAGTAGCAAAATCCATAAGTAATAATTCAGTATCTATCTAAATCAGTAATTCCTCCGCCAACAAATAATTGCTCATATTATTATTTTAGTAAGCAAAAAAGATTATTTTTTTGGATACTAAATTATTTTAAAATTAGTTGAAAGACATCCCTTATGTTTACTTGGACATTAATGAGGCAAAATGAATCTAAGGATAAACTCTATCATTTGGATGTCATCCAAAATTTGAAGGGCAAATTTTTGAGTTTAACTTAATTTACGTGCAGAATAAAAGTGTGTGATTTATTGCGGTGGCAGAAAATATTACTTATACAACTCGTATTATGTTTAGTCCTAGGAGATACCCTCGTACAATCACGATAATAGTATTTTATGTGGCAACGCGAGTGTTTGACTAGTAAAGATTGTATACTCGCTATAGCGGTTAGTATTGCCCTTTGGTAGCAGAGTATTCAAATTTAGATNNCACATTTTAATTGCTCATTATCAAGTGGTTCAATGTCAATTTAGTAAAATAACTACGTAGCACTGGCACTAGTATATTATATATGTCATCGCCCCTGAAAGTATATCATCGTGAGCCATCGGACTTGCTAACATTGTCTAATCGATGAAAGTATATCGTAGTGACATTCCTATAATTTTTAGGATATGTCCCATAAATTTAGGACTTTTAATAATATAAAATATAATAGTGCTAGAACCGTAATAAAAAAACAATCACGTAAACAGAAAAAAATGTTACTAGAACATGGAGCACAACTTCAAAATAATTTTTTCAAGTGGAACTTAAATAGTATAGGAATACAATTACACAATCGAAATACAAAGAATATGACCTCGAGATAAGGTCATTAATACCCTACCGAAACATGTTTTTCGTACCGCGGTGATGCTTAAGCAACACCTACGAATAAGATTACAACCCAAACAAAATCGAACAGAAAAGGCTTTTTTCAATCTGCATAAATAGGCCGAGCTTTCTCTAACTTAAAGAGGACGTGTGTGGCGGCCACTGGCTCTGCCACATAGAAGTGCGTTCTTTGGGATTGGGTACTCATCCCTCAATGAAGTTGATGGAGTATAGACGCGTAAATAAAATTGTTGCCCGAGATATTGTCGTGCCCAATACTCGGATCTTAAGTTCCACATGCCCACATTGTCAAGAGGTATATAGATAGCCGACCATGATTTCGGATAAACCTGTTTTTACCAAGCACGAGCAAATGGCCAATTAAGGTTTCAGTAATAAAATGTTTGTTACATTCACATTAACATTATTAAGAAACTGTTAATTCTATCTATTTGCATGGGAATAATTTAATCAACCAGATTTTTTTGATTAAAAATAGACCTTGAACAAAACCCGAAAAGAAATCTTTACAAAATACCCAGCAAAGCTTGTCTATACTTCCATTTTGGTACTTTCAAACAAGCTTTCGAGTCAAAAAATGCTTTTAAATGGATCCTCGAGATTTATGTAGCAAGACTAAAGGAACAAGTTTGAAAATATAAAAAATTGAAAGCTAGAAAGTAAATAGTCTTGTGTTAATTTTGCGACTAACCTGAATTGTGCAGCGTGCGACACCATCTCGAAGATTATATCCGTTCCTACTTGCAGCCGACCAGGCCCCTCCATCCATCCTGCATTTCGGAATTTCATTACATAAAATTAGAATGAAAAAAATAATAGCACAACCCGAAAACAAAAAAATCACTAATTGTACATATAAACATATCATACGCTTACCCAACTACGAAAAAAGAGTAACCATCAAGGTGCCAGCTCTGAATGATATCCTCATTGTTTTGGAAAACAATTTCAACAAAAGCTCTGTAATCGACACCCATTACAGAGGTATCGAGGTACAGTCCTCCACCAGTGGGGTAGTAAGATATGCTACCGACACGGAAAACTCCACCGATGTTGAAATAATCTGCGAGCTTCAAGGGCGTGTCTGCAGCTACAAAGGATACGCTATTTACTCCGTATCTCTGTTTGCCATTGACCTGGCCAGCAGAGTTTGCAAGAATGATGGTTTTCGTTGTGTTGATCATACCATAATGGTACGATCCTTGCGGGTTAGGTCTCGGCCCACTTGCTGTGAGATTAGTCCTGAAATATGCAAAGTTGAGATGAAACTAATATTTCCGAGGATAACTTTAATCATATGCATCGACGTAGCAATAATTTTCATATATAATTTAACTTTTTCAAAAATTCTATCCAGATGCAATGAAGCTGAAATTAGCTTGATTAATTTCTATGTTGCATGTGTGGAAGTGTTGTCGCAGTTTTACTTTTTGTGTTCATTTCCATTTCATTTCCATCCAAAGGTTTGTTTGGTTGCCACTTTTAAATAAATAAACCAGCTTATGTCTGACTAAGGAAAAAGTTGGATGTGATTAGCTTAAAAGTTATAGTATATTTAGACAAAATCAGCAAATAAATTCAGCTTAAAAGCTGAGCAGCCAAACACGTACAGTTTTTAAACAAAAAAATTGAAAAATTGGAACTTATAAGCTGCAAACAAACAAGCCCTTAAGTTTTAAATACTTTCAGAATCACTTTAAACATTCTCTTAAACTTTACAGAACTTATGCGACCTAGGGAAATTTCCCTAAAATTGTTTTATACCAATTTGATAGAGTCCAACTCCTTGACAATCGTTAGAAGTTGAAGAAAGTAAAATCAAAGTCCAAAACTATAACAAAAGACACTATTAACTTTGTTTTGGAATTGGTTAGAAATGGAAAATTATCTTAGAATACTATTTTGCTCAATTACTTTATGTTACACTTCACCAAATCCTTGAAAATACATTTCCATGTTTGATTGATAACTACATGTTGTCCACATTTTTGGGAACGCCAAACACGAAAATTACCTGATAGAGCGAGCCTGGTTCAGTGACCAATCAATTTGGGTCGTAGGGCCCCAAGGGATTGGGCCAGAGACAGGTTTGCCCGAGTTGCTGTAGTGAAGAATACCAGTTGTTAAGTTAATTGGGGACGTAAAACGAGTGGAGACGACAATATAGTAGTCCTGAGGGGGCTGATCAGCTGTCACTAGCACAGAGTACGACTGGCCAACATGAACGTCTAACGAAGAGTACGTAGTTTGAAGAGTGTGCGTCCCTTCGACCTCGACCAGCTTCAGATTGTGGCCTTGTATCCTGAAGTTGAGCGAGTTTTGCAATCCTACGTTGGATATTCTGAGCCTGTACGTCTTCCCTGTGCGGTCAAAGCATAGTATAGTATCCTTAGACTAGTCCAGATACAGATGAAAAATTGAAGAAACAAAAAACAGGGATTGTTGAGAAATTTCGGTAACATTGTTCTAACAAAAATTTTAAGATCATGCAACCCGTTTATTTTGCAGCGATTAAGTTCCTTGTCATGAAAATTTTCATTTTGTTTGAATTCCAAACGTACATTGAAAATTGATACGTCTTCTACGGTAGTTTAAACTTTGGACCAAAGAATCACAAGTGTAACATCGTATTTATAGACAGCCTAGTGCCGAAAAATGGTAATATAGACAACCAAAATAACAATACAACGAAATATAATCACCTTGTTCAAATGTCAAGGAATACCCATTAGGCCCACGACCGTTTATTAAGATGCCATCAGGAAACGGTAGCTTTTTGCCTCCGTCAAGAATCGCCTTCAAATCCTGTACAGTAACATCAACAGTCAGTGATACTTGCTCTTAGCATATGTGCATTTTTTTTAGGTTAGAAAATTATATTGCAAAAAATTAATAATATATATATATGTGTGTATTTAAGCTCCCATTGATGCCAAAACTTGAAATATTCGATGTGAAAGTACGGAAGTCATTGCCGAACTAAGACAGAAATAAGGGGTGGCCACGACTGCCCCTGACTTGTGATACTTCTATACAATAGGTATATAAAACTTAAATATTTTACGATACCCTATATTTCAACATCCATGGTTAACTTTTTACTAGTGCACCAGAACTAGAAATGTCATTTCTAGAGAAAAAGGTGGGCAAATCAGCAATTTTTACAAACCTAAAATTGATGGGATCATTTTTGCTTCAGCTTTAAGCTTTAGCTAGATGCCAGTGGTAGTTTGAGTGAAAGCTCATGACAGCTGATACTTTGGACTCAAGTGTATATCATGTTTGGTTAAAACCACCAGCTTTACAGTTTTTTTTTTTTTTTTT
>MKEJ01085203.1:0-27009 GCA_001753735.1 Embelia ribes | reverse complement strand
GGTTCGGTTCAGGTTCGGGTTTTTTATTTTTAATTCCTGTTGGCAACAGTGTTAGATGGTAATTAGACTACAATTTGATGGTATGATTATATGATTCCTTTGTTGTTCGTTTTAATGTATCTAGCAGAGAGCACATAGCTTCAAAGTCACCAGAGGTCATAGTTTATGTTGGTTTGCTTCCTTGTATTTTCCCTTTCGGTTTGATGGAGTTGTGCAGCATGTTGCCAACTTTCTTTTGAATTCCATTTGCTGTTGTAACATTCCACTTTCATTAATATTCCATTTTTAAGAAGATAATTATTAAGGATCCAGGTTGTGATGTGGATTGCTAAGTGGACAAATAATATTTTGGTCGTGTCTAGTCACTTAAATACAGTTTGGGGCCCCCTTCCTGATTATGCTCATGTGTTCCTGCTTAGGTTTTGTTCTTCTATAGAAGTTTAGTTTATTGATGTAAATTATTTTGCTTCAAGACGAGGAGAGTAGATTAATATGTGTTTAGTTTTCTACTAGATTTATATGTTACTAGTGTTGACAGTAAAAAGTGATTGTTGCTCTTATGCTAGAAAACAAATGCACTTGTGCCAGTGAACGGTGATTTTCACTTCTCTTTTTTTTTTTGTGATAGAAAAGGAATGCAGGTTGTGCAATGCAAATTTTCAATGCAAATAAGTATTCAACAGTGTGATTGAACTTCCAAATTTTTTATTTAATTAAAATTTTGAATTATCATATGTCTAGGTCTTTTTGTGATTCTTTTTATTTGTTGGATGCAGGTAACTGTACACATCAAGGGTAGGACAGAATGTTATGAATGCGAGCCAAAACCAGCTCCAAAAACCTATCCAGTGTGTACTATCACAAGTACTCCATCGAAGGTATACTTGATCTCAAGTGAAGAGTAGCAACTTACATTTGAGTGAGGCAGTTTCTTTCTAGATTCTTTTGTTTTGTTACACAGTTTGATATCATAGCTTAATTTTGCAGTTTGTACACTGTATTGTATGGGCAAAGGACCTACTCTTTGCCAAGCTCTTTGGTGATAGAAATCAGGAAAATGATTTAAATATCCGTTCAAGCGATGCAACCACCTCATCTAAACATGCAGAAGATGTTTTTGAACAGAAGGAGGAAGATATAGAGCAATATGGGAGGAGAATATATGATCATGTTTTCGGATATAACATTGAAGTAGCTTTATCTAATGAAGAGACATGGAAAAATCGTAACAAGCCAAAGCCTATTTATAATAAAGATGTACTACCAGCCCAATTGAGTCAACAGAATGGGAATGTTGATAAGAATGGCAAAATTAACGGTCCCTCTTCCATTTCTGCCATGGCATCTCTTGGGATGAAAAATCCACAAGATATATGGAGCCTGATGGAAAATTCAAGAATATTTCTTGAGGCACTGAAGTTATTTTATGCACAAAGAGAAAAGGTCCGGTCTTGAGATATTGCTTTATGAGAAACTTTTTTTTTGGCTTCTGGGTTGGTGTGTCATGTGGGTCGGAACTAATATTTTCTTCCTTCTTCCTTTTCCTTCTTTTGTCTATTCTCCCGTTCTCTCTCTTCCCTCTTGTTTATATGTATTTGTAATATGTAGGAGATTGGGAGCTTAACTTTTGACAAGGATGATCAGTTAGCAGTTGAATTTGTTACTGCTGCAGCAAATATTCGGGCAACCTCTTTCGGAATTCCTTTGCATAGTCTTTTTGAAGCTAAAGGTATTGCTGGTAATATTGTTCATGCAGTTGCAACGACGAATGCCATCATCGCAGGGTTGATTGTGATTGAGGCAGTGAAGGTGTTGCAAAATGATGCAAATAATTACAGGTGGGGCTGCATTCTTTGCCTCTCTCTAGTTGCTATTTTCTGGGTAATGCATTTCTATAATGTTTTCCAGCTTCCAGTTAAATTCTTGGCTGCATATTTGACATTATTTCTTGAGGGCTCTTTTAGTATATTTTTGGTTGTGTTTAGTGGCGGTTTCCGTGGCAAAAGCAAGAACTATGTGTAGATTCTTAGTGTATGAATTGGACGGGCATCGTCTCTATTTTTCTCATCCGCTTATGTTTTATGTTCTGATCAAAATTGCTAGTCTCTACATAAGTTGAGGAGATTGGGAGCATAATCTTCCAATACTCTCTTTTTAAGAACTCAACATTTGGTTTTATTTTTTCTTCCATCTATGGGATACTTGGACCTAATAGATCTTAATTCTTTCCACAGGATGACGTATTGTCTGGAACATCCATCAAGAAAGATGCTTCTTATGCCAGTGGAGCCGTATGAGCCTAAGAAATCCTGCTATGTTTGTTCTGAGGTGCAATGATGTTCCTCATTTCGAACTTCTGGATTTTTACCTTTAGCTCACAATTACATTTGCTCTAACCTCATGGCATATTTGCATGCAGACACCTTTGTTGCTTGAGGTTAACACAAAGCGTTCTAAGTTGAAAGACTTTGTTGAAAAGATTGTGAAAGCTAAGCTCGGTATGAGTCTTCCTTTAATTATGCTTGGGTCCACACTTATTTATGAGGTTGGTGATGATCTTGAAGATAATATGGTGGCTAATTATGCGGCAAACCTGGAAAAGGTATTTTACGAATTTAGATCTTCTACTTCTGTTGCCTCGCATGCATAGGGTACAGACCCATTTCTCAATTGTGAGGGGCAATATGGGTACTCTTAAGGGTTAGAGGATCTGAACTTGTACTCAAGTGTGTAATTCATTGCTTTCATTTTCTGGATTATGCCATTGTGTTGACGAGTGGCATTTTGCTTATGTTCTTCATTTTATTCTAATTTCCCTCAGGTTTTGGCAGACTTGCCTTCTCCAGTTACTGGTGGCACAATGATCACAGTTGAGGATCTTCAACAAGAATTGTCATGCAAAATTAATATCAAGCATAGGTTTGTAATTGATGTTTTTGCCCTTTTTATCATATTCTTGGTGTTTATATTACATGTGTATATGTATTTCTGTTCATCATAATTATGACCTATGACGAATGATCTCATGAACATGGAAGTGTTATTTGGTGAGTACGAAGGACAAGGAACTTGGTTTTTGGCAAAATCTTTTGCTGACCCTTCTCATCGTTTTTTGGATGTTTGCCCCTCCTCGTACTTAATTGGCGCCTTGGATGGAATGGTGTACATGAGAAATTTGACAAATAGACTGTTTTTGAAGTGGCCATTACTTCAATGTAGGAAATTGATATCTTTCTTGCCTGTTTGGTACTTAAACAAAAAAATGAAAGAGAAAAAGTTTCAGTTAAAACTTTGACCGGAGGCCATATGGACTTGAAAACTAGTTAATTGAGGTGTTTTTCATTTGTTGTCAACCAAGCTTAAAATTCTCGGAACTTGAGTTTCATCTTTGTTTCCAGGGTGTACGAGTTTTAGAATTGCCCCTTAGAAATCAATATCACGTTTGGGATGGAATGAGAAATGGCGTTAGAGCAATAGTATCTATTGTTCTATGGGATTAAGTTTCCTCTTTGCTTGTTGTTAGAGGTTTATGCTCCTACACGAATTGTCTTGTGGTAGCAGATGCACGAAACAAATCACCCCCTTTTCAAGTTTCAACGCCATGCCTACTGGAACAAAGAAGAAATAGAAATAACAAACAAATAAAGGGTCCTTTTAAATGCTCAGAAGGTTTCACTCATGAATTGGAAGCAATGATCGAGAAGTTAACATTCCTAGCTACATTTTGCCACGTCACCAGTTCTTGGGTTTGACTTATTAAATGCCAGAAACCTTAGGCTGTCCACGTTCCCTCTACTTTTGCGCTTCATCATTTTTTCATTTTTTCTATTCCATTTAAGTCCTGTCTATTCATTTGGGGTTTCAAGTCTTTTGGGATTGTAATTGTTGTTCTGCTCCTGATTTTGAACTATAATTTTTGAATTATGAATCTTGCTTTTGGAGTTTTTAGGGTGTATTGAGTTTTAGGATTTATCCCTTAAAAATTAGTATCAGGGTCGGGGTGGAACGAAGTGGCGCCAGGGAAATAGTGGATTAGAATCTCATTGGTTTATCAGTTTTCGTGGTTGTTTCAGGTTTATTTCCTAGATGGATTATCTTGTTGAAGTAGATAAATGAAGTGAACACGTCCCTTTTAACCCCACACCAAATCAAATGAGGAAAAAAGGAACTTGAACAGTCAGTGGCCTTTCAATGCCCAAAAGTTTTTACTTGAGATGTCTATTTATATTCACGCTGATAGGTACTATTGAGTCTGAGGTAGCTTAACATTGAAAGGAACCTTGATGTGATCAATTGATGACTGCTTCTTATACTACAGAAATTCATCGTTTTGGGGGCTGCCCTCTTTTTTTAAGATGCAGGCAATCCTCAGGTTTTCAAAACCTTTTTATACTAAAGCACATATTATATTAATCGTTTTAGGGATTGCCCCCCTCATTTTTTAAGATGTAGGCAATCCCTAGGCTGTCAAAACTCCCTTCTAGTATTGTGCCATGTCGTCAAGCCTTTGCCATGACTATTGCAATTAGCCATGTCTATTTTTTTTTTGAGTTTCTAGTCTTTTGGGGTTGTATTTGTTATTCCTCTCCTTAATTTCATCTACAAACTATGGAAGTATTAAGCTTTACTTTTCTTGTAGAGAGGAGTTTGACCAGGAGAAAGAACCTGATGGAATGTTTCTATCTGGATGGACCCAAGCCCCTGCAAAGGAGACGGAAACTGAACCCTCTGCCAACAATGGTGCTAGCACATCTAGTGTATCTCAACCAGTTCCAATTCTGCCCGAGGATGATGATGATGTGGCAATAGTTCAGACGATTATTCCTGCTGGAAAGAAGCGAAAGCTGGATGATATATCTGATTCTGTCTCTCTAGATCTCAGTAATGCTGGCAACGAGATGAGCAGCAAGAGAAAGCTCGAAGACCTTACCGACGAACAGGACGATGCTGTAATGCTTGTCGATGGAAATTCAGATGATAGGAGGAAGATATCACGAATAGAAGAATGAGTTTCTAACTGTGGTGAGTTGCGTAGCATTCTAATTTTGTACCTTGTTAGGTAATCCGTGATTCTTTTGATGAAAACATTTTCGTAGTTTATTCTCCCTTGGAGTAGATACTTGTATTGTCTATTCACTTGTGATGTGGATAGTAGGATCAGTTTGTGATTTTGCTAACGTAATAGAGTTTGTAATTATCATCATATTGTTTTTGGAAACTAATGCATTGAAGCTATGTACTGTAATTTCTGCTGCCATAATACTCTGTTTCTCCACGACAGCTCTAATGCGTATGAAAAATCTCTTGGAAAATATGCGGCGCTGCTTAGGACTATCAATGATGAGAAAATTGACCATCAAATATTGGTTAATTATGGTATTGCAACTTTAACATCATCCGGGTGCAAAAGTATGCAATTTTATTTGGTTGGAATACCATTTGAGCTTTTTAAGATTGATATTCAATCTTTCATTACAAAGACTTGATGCTATGAAGAGACTTGTGTGAGAAAGACGGATGGAAAAGAAGAGTTAACCTTTTATTCTAAAGGTTAAAATTTTCCATATGCATGCTATGCATAGAGCTTATTTTTGTTGAAATGAAATTGCAGATATCAAGTGACAGTTGGGGAAGGAATTCCAAGTTGATAAAAAGGTAATATTGTCCGTATTTATTTACTTAATGAATTTTTGAGTAACAATAACTCATGGAGGACTACATATCCTATACAACAATTGAGTTTCAATTGATATTTACTACATTTGAGATGTTAAAAACTTCTAATACGATGATTATCAATCCATTCCTGTGGTGGTCTTGAACTGTTTGCTGCCTGCAACACCTGCCATTTTTTCGATAATCTACCTAGCACGAGTTAATTATTAACTCTTGATTTTAAATCCCCCCGTTTTCCAACCAGAGTTGCGAAGCATCTTTAGGTTTCCAATCAAACTCCAACAATAGCCGATAGGCTATTTTTGGCGCTTGAAATCCTGCGACAGGGTGAAGGTTGAATCTGCAGATTTGGCATTTCCGTATAATGCGTACTCTTCTTCTTTTTGGTTGGGGGCGGTTTCTTTAAATCTTCCAAGCATCTCACCTCATCCATGCACACAAACGATCTCGATTTCCCAGAGTAACATTTTGACAATCCTTTCCTTCTGATAAAAAAAAAAATGAAAAAAAAAATGGAGAGAGGTTTAGCAAAGTATAGAAGTTTGTGGCATTAGTACGTTTAAATGAAAAACAAGAGCTCCCCAGAAAATAACTTCAACCTTGTTAACCGATAACAAATGAACAAAACTGACTCTTTTAAAAAATAAAAAATAAGAAAATAAAAGAACAAAATCATGGCAAAATATCCCAACACTGGTGAAAATAAGATGGAGATCGAATCACGGAAACAAGCTGATTTCCGTGAAAACAATGCAGTAAATTTGTTTTTTCACTTATTTTTATTCACTTACAGTTGAGGAAGATTGCTCTTCAGGGGTTCCATGTCAAGGGTCCCTATTTCCATATCTATTTTGAGAGACAGAAAAGCAAAGGGAAGTTTAGAAGAACATGTTTAGATCAAGATTATATATATAGTGAATTGGGTCTCTTAAATGCCTTGAGATAAGTGTAGGCATTGATGTGTTTGGAATTAGGTGAGTGTGGACTTTGTATCCACATTATTCTTCTAAACTTGCTCTCGTTCATCCAAATAATACCTTATTATTGGGTCACATATGGCCTAGTTTTGTTCTCTTGTTGGTGGTTAATGATGCATGCTAAAATAATATAATAGTGACCACAAATTTTTGTAGGGTCGGAATCAAAGAATCAGAAATCAAACAATTTGTTTGGTTTCAGCTTTTAAGTAAATAAGTCAACTTATTTCTGATGGAGAAAAAAACTTAATGCATCCAATTTATTTAGTCAAAGACAACAAATAAACTTATCTTATTAGCAGAGCAATTAAATATTGTCTAACTTTTAAATAAAAAAATTGAGAAGTTGCAACTTATATATTATAATAATTGCTATTGGAAAATATCTATTTTTAAAAGTAAGGAAGGAGAATGTTTATCTTGACAAAATAATAAGGATCATATAATATAATAATGACTATAAAGGTGGGTTCAATATTGCATCCTTACCAACAAATAACATTAAATACACACTGATTTAGAAGATTTATGGCTGTTGATAAGAGGGTCATTTTAAACATCCGTGCATATGTCCACAAATACAAAATTTCAAATTTGTAACAATGTTGTGGAGATTTTATCACTTGTAGTTAATTTTTGTGCGGCGCGATGAATTGTAAACCTCGCCGAAATTATTTAACACCGATAGTGTATCGAACAAGAGTTTATTAAGTTCAAAATAGCTATGCATCCGAATTGGTGAACTGCTGCAAAAATATTTTTCCTATAGTAATTAGAGTTTGGCTCCTTCATTTCCTTTTCTGGATTCCCCACCAGATGGATAATTAGATAGCAAATCCATTGTTTTTGAAACCACATATTCAATAACCAGGTTTGGTTGATCTCATCATGATGAAATCAAAAATGAAAATGAGAATCAACTTTTGTGTTTTCATCAACCACTCTAGCTAGTGTTATGAGAAGGTGAGAAATGTAAATTAAATAAAAAGACAGTGAAATAATAGTGCTTCCTCAGTGCACACTAGTACTTGTACTAACTTACATACATTATACATAAATATAACATTTCAATCCATGTTCTTTGCAACCCTTCAGACTTGCTTTACAACACCAAACAAAAAATATATATATAAGTTTAAAAAACAAATATATGGTATACAACATAGACACAAAACACAACATTGACACTTATTTAAGTTTTTTGGGTACTATACATAACTTTCTAGCGAAAGACTCAATTCGCCGTAGTTTCTGAAGAATTAATTTCCCTCTGACAACAAAGCTACGATGAATGATACATGTGCATATATTGTGGTTTCCACGTGCAGGTAAGGACACTTGTTCTGTTTCCAAGCCTGTTGGCCAGAAAAAACTTTATGCCTACATAAGGGAAACGAGGTCCGGTTTCATCTACCGCTGAGCGTGTTGAAATGTGAAAACATGGCGGTCCCGGAGTGTCCATCGATGAGATTGTCCTCCACTGGATTCACGGCCTGCTCAGGCAAGGTGGCGGGGCAGTGATCGTGAGACACTGGCGCCACCACCGGGGCGGGGGCCGGGACATCTTCATCATTGCCTTGTTTGGATGCCTCTTGCAGCTGCAAAGCATATTCCAAGTTCCACAACACATCACCCATAGTAGGCCTATCCACACCATAATCAGCCAAACACTTCTCAGCAGCCTCAGCAAACTTCTTCAGTGACTCATGGTTAATGTTCCCAACCAGGATTGGGTCAATGATCTTATCAAGCAAACCCTTTCTCTTCCATTGCATTGCCCACTCAGCCAAGTTCACTTGCTCCCTTGGCAATGCCGGGTTTATCGCAGGCCTGGCACACAAGACCTCGAACAAAACCACCCCGAACGAGTACACATCCGACTTGTCCGTCAGCTGTTGCTTCCGGAAGTACTCTGGGTCTAAGTACCCGAAACTACCCTTCACCGCCGTGCTCACATGAGTTTGTTCCGTCGTGGGCGCGTCCTTTGAGAGCCCAAAATCGGCCATCTTCGCGATGAATGCGTCATCTAGGAGGATGTTGGTTGTTTTCACGTCGCGGTGGATGATCCCCTGGGCAGTGCCCGTGTGGAGGTAGTGGAGCCCGCGCGCTGCCCCAATGGAAATCTCGAGCCTTTGTTTCCATGTCAGCGGCGGGAGATTCTTCCCATACAAGTGGTCTCTCAAGGGCCCGTTCGACATATACTCGTAAACCAAGATCATCTCGTCGTTCTCGTCACAATAGCCTATTAGAGACACCAAATGCCTGTGCCTTAGCTTTGATAGCATTTGGATCTCAGTTTGGAACTCATTCATCCCTTGTTCGGAGTTTGGGTTCCCTCTCTTGATCGCTACTTTAACTCCGTCATCAATTTCGCCTAGATACACGTTCCCGAACCCGCCCACACCAATGACACCATTGGAGTCCCAATTTTTTGTTGCCTCGGTTAGCTCCACAAACGAAAAGTACCTCCCTAGCCCACCCGTGCTCGAGAAAAACTGACTCTTGCGCGAGCCCAAGGAGTTTTTGCTCGACAAAAAGCTCGAGTCGCCCGCGTGTAACGGTAGCAACCACGTTGAGAAACTATTCCGTTTTTGCCAATCCTGAGGCCGTTTTTGCCATTTGAATGCCATTGCGCCTAAGCCCACAAAAGCACCGAACATCATCGCAAACCCAACCGCCGCCACCGTGCCTTTATTCACCCCAGCCGCAGGCTTTCCGTCCATGCCGAATTCCCCGTCCAAGCTCCCAACTGAGTTGTTCATCTTCAAAACCTCTAACCCGTTGATAATCGCATTTTGCGCTCCGGAACCTTGATTAAACGGCCCGATCTGGACCATTAGAGGACTACTCACCATAGACGAATTCACGACGAAATCTTTGAAATACGCGGTGCTTAATCCCTCGGTCAGGGTCGACAAATCCATTCCCGAGACCGCTGTTTTCCCATTGATGTACACGTTGAAGTACAAATCATTCAAGCTCTTACTAAATATGTCACAAAAATGCATCCTAACCAAGTAAGGAAATGATAAATCTATGTCTAGATTCCACGTCACGTTGAAATTCGGGCTTTCCGTACCCGAATCCCCCAAAATAACCGCGGACGCATACACAGATTGAGGCGCGATGAGCGGGGATCCCCCGTCAGGGTACTGGATGACATCTGGAGACACCGAGATTGCCTTACCGAAATTCTTGTCCTTCTGGAACGGCTCGTCCGAGTCCCAGACCCTACCCAGGGTGTCGTTCTGAGATGTGATCTGCAGGCCCCCTATGTTCAGCCTGTACACGGTTTGGTACGACTGGGAAGATAACCCATCGTATGTCCCGACTGGGAACAAGACCGACCCCGTGGCCGGGATCAGCATATCCGGGGCGGAAACCACTTCGATTGCATTGATAAACGCCTGGGTATCCTTCAACGGGATAAACCTGAGCGAGAACCTCTGTGTCGTGACGTTGATCAAGAATTCCTTGAAGAATGCATTCTTGTTTCCGTTCAAGCTGAATTCATGAATCAGGACGAGGTTGTCGGTGAATACGGAGAACTTCGAGTTCTGTAGGTTAAACTCTTGAACACTGAGGGCGAAGAAATGGAGCCTCACCCAATGCCACCCGGGCCGTGTCATGTGGAAAACATATGTGGCATCATCGACGAAGACCCTGGCCGAGAGGTAGATCGGGGACGAGACGTTGGCAGATGGGGCCGAGACCACGATATCCTTGCTTTTCGAGGATAGGTACTTTCCGGATTCTTGTTCGGACAAGAACTTGCGCCCATCGGAATGGGCTTGGTTCGTGTTGGATCCGCAGTCGATGAGGATGTTGTCTTGCGGGGTGAACGAGGAGGGGATGGGGGCGGGGGAAGCGGCTGAGACGGAGACGGAGGCGAGGAGAAGAGAGGAAAGAACCGCGAGGATCGGAGCCATGGGAGGTTTCTTTTCCATCGCTGGCCCTCTCTTGGAGGAGGGAAATAGAATGATTTTTGGGAGAGATTTTGGGGGAGAAAAGGGAAAATTTTGGGTTTGTGGTTATAGATTTATTTTTTTTATTTTTGGGTTTTATTTTTATTTTGTTTTTCACCAAAATTGTAGCCATTTTTGTGGGGCTTGGAGATTTTGCTGCAAGTTCTTGGCTTTGGCCCCTATTTTTAGCACTTTCTAACTGAAGTAATGGTTACCATTGATTTTCATAGGCCTTCTTGAAATAGTCTTATTCTATTATCGTTCCTAAAATTTATATGTGCAAATGATTCTCGAATAGGAAACGGCAAATTTATACCCCGTAAGTAAACTGGCCGAGCTTGAACATTACTTTACTCAGCTTTAGTATTCATAGTCTAATGGCTAATTTTATAACGAAAATTCTAATTTAATTTCTTTGTAATATGTTATACAAAATCTATGATGCAAGTGATAATCGGTTGGTTCTGAGCGACAAAAATTACACTCGATAAGTAAAATGGCGAGCTAGAGCCTTCCATGACTCAATCTAGTATATAGTTTGCTTAGAATGTCTCGGGCAAAACAACAAAGTTTTTCTCTAGAAGAACAAAGGGAGATTCAATACTTAGAAACAAAAAGTAGGTTGATTTTGAGCTAGCCCCCGAGCTAACGAGCTAAACCACTCGTGGTTCGAGCATGGGCCCAAAACACGATGTCAAGCATATGATCAAGCACGAGCTCGTCTTCTTGTGAAAAACATATTTAGTCCAAGCTGAACCTTTCCTTACCGAGCCAAACTCGAAAATTTGTGAATAGTTCATCCTATTTTTCTTGCATTTCTTTATTGAATTGTACCTAACTATATTCCATGTTTGATTGTATTTCCAAAAATTGTATAACAAAACCATTTTCATTTTTTCATCTCATGAGATGTAAATTGTACTGCAATAACAGATAATATAGTACTATTAGCTATTATTGAGCTAATTCTCAACAATTCCTTATTTTAGAGCGTTCATATTACTAGTTCTAATTTAATTTTTAAATAAAGCTCAAGCAAATTCTCTTGTACAAATCAAAATTTTAGAAATTGCACATACTACTCTTTCTCAACAATTTCTTAAAGCTCAGAATAATTATGTATCATATAATAAAATATTATATATTTTTTTCCCAATGTAAATCAGGGTTTTATAGCTTGATAAATGGAAATTAACATTTTGATAGAGAAATTGTACCTATCAAAACGTAGCCGAAAGTTGTAAAAAGAAAAAACGACTGGACCAAATCGAACTGTAGTTAAAACTATGGGACTATTCTAAAATTAGTAAAGGATGAAGAACACACAGTTATGCCTGACTTGATCGGCAAGTCGAAGCTCTCATTCTCTCTCTCTCTCTCTCTCTCTCTCTCTCTCTTTCTCTCTCTCTCTCGCTAGAACCAGTCACGGCTCCCATTTTCTGCTCATTGTTCGTTCCTCAGATCGCTACAGCTGACTCTGTAAGCATCTCTCTATCTCTCTGTATATATATGTGTCTCTCTGTGTGTATGTATATAGATATGGCGGATTGTGTTTTCGGTTCTGAGCTAGTCCTAGTTACCCCGCCAATTCTTCCTTTTAATTATGTTCTTGTATGTGTATGTAAGTACCTATTGACTCTCTCTCTATATATGTGTATATATATATATGTATGTATGTATGTGTATATGTATATATAGGTATGCGGATTTTTGTTTTCTGTCTGAGTTGGTCTCAGTCATCCCGCTGATTCTTACATTTAATTGTATTCTTTTCTGTGTATGTAAGTATGTTTTTGATTTTCGAACTAATATAAGTGATCTTTTTAATGTGTTTTTGTTTGTGTATGTGCTTGATTTTGAAACTAATTGAACCGATTCTGTATTTTGTTTTTTAAGCTAAATTTGTTTGTTGCTAGTGTAATTTGAACTGATTCTGTATTTTTTGGATTTCACGCGTGTGTGTGCTTGCGTGCCTGTGTCATTTGTGAGTATGTGCTTGATTTGGGAATAATTCAAGATTTTAAAACTAATTGGACTGATTCTCTATTTTGTTTTTGTTTATCTAGAATTGATTGTTGCTTGTGTAATTTGTTCTTGTCGTTGAACTCTTTATTTTGTGGGGTTTTTTTTCTTTTGTAATATATGGCATATATGTTTCACTTCGTGTGTTTGTGTTTTTAACTTTTGTTTCAGAAAGGGGTGGAAAATTTGTAATTTTTATTCGGTAACCTTTTTTTCCGATTGAAATTGAGTAATTTGAATGTTTTATTCCATTTTCTGCCTTGTTTTTCCCATTCCGTTGCTGTCAGAGGTGATTAGGGTTTGGAGCTGACCTTGGAACTACTCTTTTCATTTTTATTTCAGTTGAAATAGTTTAGCAGACGGTATTGTTTTTATTTACTTATTTACTCTTTATTTACTTATTTACTCTTATATCGCATTTTACCTTGAGGTATCCTTGCACAAATTAGAGTGTTAACCAAATCGAGCTCACATGCGCATTGACTAATTACATAGATTATGGACATCATATAATTTTTTTTTATCCGCTGATTTTTTTAACCAAATTGGAATGGAGTAATTTGAAGATTTAATTCTTTTTCTGTCTGCTATTTTCCTTTCTTTCGCTATCATTCGTGATTAGCGTTTGAAGCTGAACTTGGAACTATTTCTCAGTTGTAAATATTAGACAAACGTTATTTACAGTTATTTATTTATTTACTCTCAATCGGTGCAAGGATTTGCTTGGGAAACTGTGATGGAAAAGAAAATGTGCTTCCATAATTTTTTTTAGAGGGGTTTAAGGTTCCATCACATTTTCGCGCAAGGTATCCTTGCACCAATCAGAGCATTAACCAAATCGAGCTCACACGTGTATCTACTAAATATAGAGGTTATGGGCATCACATAATGTACAATGAGGGCAAAATGATTGAGATTGAGATTGCTAATCTACAGATGAAGATTGAAACAATGTTGAGACTTGAGATTTTTATTGGTAAGAGTACAAAGATCAAAATTAACATACATAATTAATGCGATGTACCCCATTTCTAAATATTGTGTATCTACATTTGGATTGAACATAATGGTAGTGTACAAAGATTGAAAAATTATCCTGCGGAATAAATAATGAGCAGAAGACGAGTCCTAATGTGGTGAAGTAAGGAATAAGAATGTAGCACTGGGAGAAGTATTAAGTAGTTGATCTCAAGAATTTTGAGTGATGGTTTACTAATGTTCATGTTGTTGATTTCAGTTAATCGGAAGAAAAGGCTTAGGTCAGTTGAGAGTGCTTGTTTGCTGTAAATGCATGAAATCCAAAATATCTACAAGAATTTTGTTGTAGTTTCTCCCTCCGAACTGATAGTCTCTTCATGTTTTCAGAAATTTTCATTCTTTCTTGCCATCTTGTGCAAAACATGCAATGGTTAATGAAGCTGTACGGTTCGCAACTTGCAGTGCAGAGTTATATCATGCGAGTAATTTTTATCCCTTTGGTTCTTTTCTATTGGTCAAATGGAGCACCCCTATAAGCATTATATTGTTTATAGAACTCTAACGTTATTGCTGGATTCTACTCCCCATGGCGGATATACTTTACCTTTGCAATGTTCACGTTTTTTACTTTACTGTGGTTTGGCTGACTTGCTTCAATAATTTTCCCACTGCTTTATTCTTTCTTGTTGTGAAGATGTGAAGTGTAATCAAGTTCTACAGTGTGCAACGTGTGTTTTAATTGTTTTTTCACGTTAGGAATGCAGCGTTTATCATAATTTGTATTGCCATTGCCCTTTATTCTCCTTTTCAATTGTTAAAATATGGTAACCTTTACAAGCATTGGGAATCTAATGTTGTTGAAGGATTCTGCTTTCATTTGTGGCTGCATGTTTGGGCTTTTCAATGCGCAGAGATTTGACTTTACAGTGTTTCGCTTGATCTGCTTCAATAGGTTGTTGCTTGCGACGTATGACTGATTCTCTGTGCGAAGTGTGGAAAGGTTAATTATGGCTTCTCGGGCAATTTTAAGGAGAAGGAAAGTTGTGTCCAATTACTTCAGCTATTCTGTTCGCTCAATTCAAAACTTTCATAGTCTGGGCAATGGACAATCATGTGATTTTGTGGATTCTGGTGGTTGGAGCTTAGTCACAGATCATGTTTATAAAGATTCAGATTGCAAGAGAGGTAAATATGCAGTTTTTCCTCAGAGTGAGAATTTATTGAACACCTCAGCATTGGGACACTTTAGACGTGGACTATATGGTGTTACTACATCTGATTATTTAAATGGGAGCCAACAATTTGTGTTCCCAATGGGGATGAGATCGATGCCACACTCTATACGTCAGGCTTCTACGGCCACTGCTGGTCAACGTGATACGGGTAGTGATCCTGAAGAGAATGAAGAATTGGCTGCTAAAAAGAGAAAAGAACCGTCTCCTGAGGAATGCGATCAAGCTGTTGAAGGTTTGACTAATGTGAAGGCTAAAGCTAAAGCAAGACAAGTGCAAGAAACTGGGAACTTTGCTAATTTGGTTCTACAGAAAACATGGGCGATGCTTCTTGGGATTGGTCCAGCTTTGAGAGCAATTGCTGCAATGAGCAGGTGGATGTTTATTCGTGTATGGGTCGTTTAATCAGTTTATTGTAGATTTGACATTTAATACTTATATATAAATGCTAATTTCCTCTCTTTATCTAGGGAAGATTGGGCCAAAAAGTTAATACACTGGAAGGATGAATTTAAATCCACAATGCAACACTATTGGTTGGGTTGTAAGCTCTTGTGGGCCGATGTAAGAATCAGTTCGAGATTGCTACTCAAACTTGCTGGTGGTAAGAGTCTCTCCAGGAGGGAGAGGCAGCAGCTGACCCGTACCACTGCGGATATTTTCAGGCTAGTTCCTGTTGCCGTATTTATCATAGTTCCATTCATGGAATTCTTGCTCCCTGTATTCCTGAAGCTGTTTCCTAACATGCTGCCATCAACATTTCAGGATAAGATGAAAGAGCAGGTATAAATTTGTTTCTCGTAGTGTACTTCATTATTATCAATAGAGTAATGCTGCACATTCAAAATTTTCATTTAGGAACAATTGCAGATTATTCTTTTTCTTTGTTCAAAGGTAAAAAAATGCTCATTGGACCATCGGGGAACTTATAGGCAGGATTGTTGGTGTGGATCGAGGATCATTAGATACTACGGGAATATAGATGTCCAAAACTTGAAGAAAACGATGAAAATCCCATAGAACATATTCTATGGTTAAATATTATGCGAATAGCTTCCATAAAGCTGAGGCTCTAAGAAGAGGAATAGGAGGGTGGTACATTTCCCCCTTTTGTTCCCTGTATGCCCCTCAGAAGCCCCATAATTTCTCCCACATCAAATGGACCATCTAAGAACTTGTCTTCCTTTTATCATTCCTTCAACTGGGTATGTTCCTAGTAGACATTACAAGTTCCAAGCTAGGGAAATAGAACACCTAGCACTGGAGCGGACATAATCCATACTTTGGTAGAACATAATCCCATATCTATGAATTAGTTGGTTTATGCCTATATATATCGCTGTTACGGATTTCAGAAACCACCAGCATTTTACCGCTGCTTGTTACATAATAACAATCTCATGTAACAGTTGTTCTGAGCACATTCCACCTTTCAGATTAATAGAATGCATACACTGCATATTCGTTTTGTTTTTGGTTTCTTGTTGATCTTTGAATTATTATTATTTTTGTTTTTTGACAAACATATTTTTTTTTTCCCTCGGATGGATTTTCTATTTATTGTATTTACATTTTAGGAAGCTTTGAGACGGAGGCTAAATGCCAGAATAGAATATGCAAGATTTCTTCAGGACACCGTCAAAGAAATGGCAAAGGAAGTTCAAAACTCACGGAGTGGAGAAATTAAGAAAACAGCTGAAGATCTTGATGAGTTTTTAAACAAGGTTGGTTTCAGTTTTAACTTGAAATATTTTCTGTTTATTACTTTTTACCTCCTGTTAATATTCATGTGTATGACGGGTGTTGTAGGTTAGAAGAGGTACCAATGTAGCAAATGACGAAATTTTGGGCTTTGCTAAGTTGTTCAATGATGAACTGACACTGGATAATATTAGCAGGTAAAACTTTGCGCTTGAGTGGTCGTGTTTTGCACTACATCATCTCTCTTGTTTGCTCACAGAAGTGATGATAATTTTCGTGTTTTTTTAATGTCATTGATATCTTTCTTTTTTCCTCTTTGTTCGAATTATTTTTGTGCTTAGGCCTCGGTTAGTGAGCATGTGCAAGTACATGGGGATCAGTCCTTTTGGAACAGATGCATACTTGCGTTTTATGCTTCGGAAAAGATTGCAATGGTGAGTTTGCCTTGGAGTTTGACTATCAAAAGTATAAAGGATTGCAATGGTGAAATTGATGTTTGTTTGATGTTTTTTTTTGGAAGTTATGTTTGTTTGATGTTTCTTCCTCACATATCAATTTTAGTATTTTTCAGGACCCCGTTTGTCTTAATAAAGTTCACACTCTCTTTTTAAGCTTGATTTAGTTTTTCCTGAATTGACTCTAATTGAAGGATGAGTTTTATCTACGTAGCATTTTTGCCTTTTATCAAAGACAAACATGGTGACTATTAATGCTAGAAATGATAGCTTGTTAGATTCTGGATGTGAGAAACGTAGTGTAGTTCCCATAAGGGGCTATTACAAAATTGCAAGTGTTCATGAAATATCTTATTAGCTTCTTGATATCAGACATCTGGTTGTGATTGTTACCAGTGTTGGAGGTTTTAAGTAAGAACTGTTTCTGTTAAATTTTGGAACTGTAATTAGCATCTATCCCTTGAGAAGAGAAAAAAATAAAATATTTCCCTGACATTCGTTAGGGACCTAGGGTTTCACTTCTTCAATGGAGGTTTCCTTCGAATAAGCTTTGAGTAACCGCCTTAAGTGAATGAATTTGTGCATAAGTTTTCTAATCAAGTGATTACTTGTACGCATTTGATAGTGGGCATTTTTATGTGAACTGGTTATCTAGGTTGGTTTTAAAATGTGGAAGGGTAAAAGATCCTTTTGTTTGTCTTTCTGTTTTCCTTTTAATTAATTTCTATCTTGAGAAATTACTATTTATTTTCTTTTTAATTAAGTTCTATCTTGAGAACTTCCCAAGTTCCCAACAACAATTTTTAATTATACAAGTTTATGTATTCTATGGGATAAGATCAAGGCTCAGCAAAAGAACTTTCTATCTTCTAATCTTTCCATTGTATTTGCTTCGTAGGATTAAGAATGATGATAAAATGATACAAGCTGAGGGTGTGGAGTCTCTTTCAGAAGAGGAACTTCGTGAAGATTGTAGAGAGCGAGGAATGCTTGGATTACGCTCAGTTGAAGAAATGCGCCAACAGGTACTCTAACTCTCTTCCTATTTTTCAGTGTAGCTCCTCTTGCACATATGTAAATATACCTTTTGCTGTTAATGTTAGCAGTAAACACTAGCATAAATCTTGAGGATCTCGTATTAATAGCCTCTTGGTCTTGTTTCTTCTTTCAATAAGTACTGGAGTTGTATAGTGATAAATGCATGACAACATTGACAAGGACCTCGTCTCCCCATTATTTATTACCTTTTCATATGTGTTTATTTTTATTGCAGTATATCTATCTTTTGACATTTGATTACTAACCATTAAATATCATAACATCTGGGAAGTTACATCCCTAATTCATAATGTTAATAATATCATATTAGTATCATACCTGCCCCTCCCTTAGTTACATCAAAGTGTCTGTTTTAACACGTTATATCATGCTGTTCGGTATTCCGTATAATACAAATGATTGGGCTATTTTGAAAAGGAAAGAAGAGTCGTATGTGTTAGAAACTTCTTTTGTTAGAAACTTGTTATGTTAGAAACTTACTACCTATTTCTATAATGGCTTCTTCTAATGCGTCTCATGAATTGTTCAATTTAAGATTAGTGAGTTAAAGAGTTGATGTTTTAAATCAAAAGAGCTAGCAAAATAGCTAAACTTTTCATCTCTCCCTCTCGTTTCATGCGTGTATCTTTCCATTGTTATCTACTTTGGTGTTCAGCTATATTTTAGTATGCTGGAAAATATATCTGTGAGTACTTATACAAATTGTACAACCTTTTTGTAGCTTCGCGATTGGTTGGATTTATCTCTCAATCATTCCGTTCCATCATCATTATTGATTCTCTCTAGGTATGTGTTATTGTGTTATAAGCACTTTATTGAAAATTTTCTTGTTTAAAGGAAATGTGTGCATGTCATATCGTGCTCGCTATCATTTGGATCACATCTAACTGTTTCCCTTGTACACAGAGCCTTTATTGTTTCTGGAAGGTTGAAGCCAGAGGAAGCTGTTGGAGCTACGTTATCTTCTCTCCCAGATGAGGTTGTGGACACTGTCGGTGTCACGTCCTTACCATCCGAAGATTCTGTTTCAGAAAGGAGGAGGAAATTGGAATTCCTTGAAATGCAGGAAGAACTCATCAAGGTGATTAGTCTTAATTTCCGTTTGTCATTGGCCATTCAAATCCTGGATTCTCTTTTGCTCCATCATGATTTTTGTGATTGTCTATTTTTTGGACAAAGTGACTCCAGAACTCAGGTTCCGTTTGGTTATAAATCTGGAAACATAACCTTGATTTTAAAAACAAGGACTATTGGAGGTACTTTTGTTGGATTACTTCTGAACCAGATTCTTACGAATTTGTATAGTACTCCGTTTTAGTGACTTTTCAGAAATATATTTTCAAGCTTTGAAAATTAGTTTTGAACAAAACCAATGAAATGAAAGCGTGAAAAGAATTTGAAATTTCTAAGTACACAACCAAACGGTCTTGATGTTTTGGTACATTGGAGCAGTTTTAATGTGGTTTTTTTTTTCCTGTCACTGAACGTGCACTAATTCAAGTTAGTTCATAATACCTTTTTATAAGATCAAATAGGGGTTTGGTTTGATAGGATATGCATTTAAAGATTGAATCTCAAAACAATTTTTAATTCACAACTGTGAGAATTTGCTTCATAGAGATGGCATCTTTGTGGCCGACTTATGTATAGGAAGAAGAAGAGAGAGAGAAAGAAATTGAAGAAAAGGCTAAGAAGGAACCTGCTGATGATCAAGAAGATTTGGCTTTGAAGGAAATGGTCATTCCAACAGCAAGGGAAGCACAAGAGCAAGCTATAGCAAGAACTATTGAAAAACAGGAGAACCTTTGTGAACTTAGCCGCGCTTTGGCTCTTTTAGCTTCTGCATCTGTAAGGATCAATTGTCTTTTTTAAGCTCCTTTTTGCAGACAGATATTATTTTAGTTCTTTTCATGATGCATGTTTGTTGCAATTTCATTGGTTTGCAATTTGGACTAACTTCTAAGTTTTGCTAATTGTTGCAGTCTGTCAGTAGAGAACGTGGAGAGTTCCTGAGGCTAGTAAATAAAGAGGTAAATTGATTTAAACCTGTGCTTTTTGCACTCTTAATTAGAAGCTTTTGTCGTTTCTTCTGGAAGAATCTTTACTTTCTTCTGTGCTTGCTTTGTGTTTTAATCCTCTTGTGATGAAAAACTTCATGATTAGCTATATTTATATTCATGTTAATACACTTTGTTGTCCAGATAGAACTCTACAACAGCATGGTGGATAAAGAAGGTGTAGATGAAAAAGAGGCCATGAAGGCCTATAGAGCTGCTCATGAAGAAAAGGAGCAGGCTTCAGATGTGGCTGTAAGTTCTGGAGTTTCGTCAGCACTTAGAGACAGGGTGAGCGTCAATGCATGATCATTGTTATTCTTTGTTAGCTTCTTTTGTCAACAAATGGTTTAATATTAAGGGTGTCGTTTAATTAATGTCTCTATTTGTGATGGCTTCAGGTTGATGCTATGCTTCAAAACCTTGAGAAAGAAATTGATGATGTGGATGCTATAATTGGGGATCGCCACCGGCTTCTTGATAGGTGGGTAACTTTGTTGTTTTCATTTATGCAATATGATTCTTGCTCGAGATTGGCAATCTGGATTTTAGGGTTTTTATGGTTGGGGTTTTTCAGTATTAGTCCTGAGAAAGTGGCTTTTAGAAATTTGTTGGAGTTGGGTCTTTCCTTGTTGGGAGTGTTTTCATTTTTGGATTTTGCAATGGGGTTTTCTGTTGGACTTAATTTCTAACTGCTGAATATGAGATTTTTTCTTCCTAAAAGCTGTTTTGTGTGCACAACATGTGAATATGTTACGATCCACACAAGCAACTAACTTGGTGAAGATGTGTCATAATCGAAAAATCTCATTGAAATTGTATTATTGTCTGTTAGGTTTATTGATTGTTGTCTAGGAAAACCCCTTTCATAATTTCTCTGAATCAACGCCTTCATGTTCAGTTCTTCGAAAATGGAAAACTGAAACTTTTATCAAAAAAGCATACTCAGTAAACATGGTAAAAAAATAAAAGCCCGACCGACTGGCTCTATGATCAGCTATACTCCGTCTTGTATTTGGCGATGTTTACACTCCTTTTGGTGTAAGAATTCCTTGTGTGGAAGTGTAATGGAACATAAAATGATGTTTGTTGTGTTCACGATCTTTTGTGAAGGAGGTTTTCTTTCTATGATATTACCCCATAACGAATCCTTAGCGTTAAGGTCATACAAACAGTTTACGTAGGAAATGAATTCGAATTGTTATTTCTTTCTTTATTGAACGAAACCTGATCTACGTTGCTGCAAATTCTCCTTAAGCTGTTGCGAGCTAACTTGGTATATACGTTATGTTCAGAGATTATGATGGGAAAGTTACTCCTGAGGAGCTTTTAGCTGCAACTATGAACTTGAAGGATCAATTACGCAAGGAGGGGGTCCAAGAACTTATTAGCAGCCTTGCCAAAGATAAAGGTTAGTTTTCTCAATCAATACTTCAAAAGATATACAATTTCTATTGGTTGTAATTGTCAAAGTTAGTGTCCAATATGGCAGTTAAGTGTTGCACAACCCTTATGTGTTGCTGTGGTTGACTGGCTTTAACTGGTGCTAATGGTATTAACCGTATTATGAAGCTATAGCACTGCTCAATTACATTGGGCCATTTGTCCATAGGGGCTAGGTTGGTGGAGTGGTTGTTTGGTTCATCATAGAAAAAGATTTTAGCCTAATATCATAGTTTAAAAAGCATCTGGGAACATGGCGACATTGTAAAACTTATTTTTCTGATTTAATTATGGGAAGAGCTTGATTGCCTTTTACAGATGGGAAGATCCTTGTCGAAGACATAGTGAGATTGGGCAGTCGAGTAGAAGAAGATGGAGGTGGTACTGAAGCTGACAGGAGGTAGGGAAAGTGTCATTTCCCATCTTTGCTCTTTCGTTCTATAGAATCAATACGCAGGTATCACCATTTTGTTGAGTGAGCACTGTGAGACAAATGGTATATTACCTTTTGTTATTCGACCTCATACCCGAGCGACATATAAGATAGATAGATAAAAAGTCTTAGTTTTGTTGCAGTCTACTTGAATTGATTCTTTTTCGTGGTTCTGTAAAATTTTTGCGCCCATGGACGTAGACGGGAGTATATACGAAGGAAGGATTGTCTTAAATCATTATATGTTACCTTATGGAGCCAATATAAACTCATGTCAGATGTTGAAATTTGCATGTTTGGGAATATTCATCTCCTAGGAATAAGATGAAAAAAAACTTTTGTTTATTCCCTTCTCTTTTAATTTCTCCCCCTCTCGTACCCTCTCGTTGTCTTTCACACACTTGAACACACACACACACACACACACCTGTATAAGATAAATGATATAATGCTCTTTGAATCTGTAGCTCTTGTTTTAAGAATACGCAACGGTCAGCGCTTTCTACCTTTCAATAGAAGGGGTAAAATTCATTCTCGAAAAAATTAATGAAGCGCAGGTTTCGTGGGTCTTTCCACAAAGTGGTAATGTAGCTTTCAGTTGTATGTACTTGGGAATTGGTATGGTATTTGAAGTATAAAAGTTCTATAATGCATTTGACTATTACTATAATCAGAGATTCTTCGGATTTTTTGCAAATTCTTTCAATCCATGCCACTTTCTCAGCTAATTATTGCCTGTATCTCTTCTTCTTTTGTATGCACTCTTTTGTCATTTCCCTCAAGCTCGGGCCTCGCTAACCCGACATTTCCTTCGTTAATCTTAGCTTATCCGAGTGTCTAAAGTTTTCTACACTAACTATTGTTTAGGTAATGATCATATCTGGCAGTGGATCTAACAATGATAGTCAATATATAGCCCTCATGTACAATATCAATTTGAGCCTATATTTATAGCAGCCTTTTTTGTGCCCTCTCTGCAATTCTACTGCAATCGATTAGAGAATTTTCCCGTCCTCTTTTTTTCTTTATAAGTGTTTCCTATCACATCTAAAGTCGATAAATCTGCAAGTCTAGATTTTTTACTATGGCTTTTAACTAGGTGTCTTTGATATTTGCTCCCATTTGTGTGCTAATATTTTCCGTCTCTCTCGTTGTTTGAATTTTCAGAACCTGATAATAAAAAGTTATGCAGTTTTATCGGATTCCCCGAAGATAGACAGAGAACATTTTCTAGTGCTCAACTCTTATCTAAATCGAGATTGTAGAGAAGCTTAAGCAGCATTTGCATACCAATCATAAAATCGGCAAGAATGTTTCTATTTTTGTCTATATATATGCAATATCCTCATAATTCGAACAAATCTCAATCCATTTACAACAATCTCTTCTTCTCTCCCTCTATAACATCTCTCGAAAGCCCATCTTTTTCTCTTCTCCATGATAACAATCCCTTTTCTAATTCACCTTTCATCAAACCTGCAAACCTAGAATTTCGCTGAACACTTTTGGTTGGCAAATCTCATAAATTGATGGCAAAACAATTCCAAAAATTGTTATCGTAACTTGAAATTCTTATTGGGTAAAGATGATATTCGGGTTTCGAATATGAGGATTAAGCTTAGCCATTTCCTTCCTCTTAGCTCCGTTCCCGTGAAAGCAAGCAGAGATGCTCCACCACGTATCACCTGTAGCTTTCGACTTCACGGCCACCGTCTTCTTCCCTTTCCCCATCCCATTAGCTATCAACCAGCGGGACCCAGACTGTATCTTCTTTTTCCCCGGCTCGGTTCTTAACCCCGCCACATGTACTTTGGTAATTTTGAACTGAGTTGCTCGTTCTTCTTCCTTCGGTACATCTATAAAATCTTCCTTTTTCATATGTTTGGTTTCAAGATCCTCATAGTCTTCAGTTTTGTTTCTTAAATCCGATAGCTCCGTTCCTGTGAAAGCGAGCAGAGATGCTCCACCACGTATCACCTGTAGCTTTCGACTTCACGACCACCGTCTTCTCCCCTTTCCCCATCCCATTAGCAATCAACCAGCGGGACCCAGACTGTATCTTCTTTTTCCCCGGCTCGGTTCTTAACCCCGCCACATGTACCTTGGTAATTTTGAACTGAGTCGCTCGTTCTTCTTCCTTCGGTACATCTATAAAATCTTCCTTTTCCATGGGTTTGGTTTCAAGATCCTTATCGTCTTCAGTTTGGTTTCTTAAATCTGATACGGTGATATCGAATTTTGATTTAGGCGGAACAAGTACTCTCTCCACTTGAATAAAAGCCAACATTGGCATAACCACCTTCACCAACAGAGCAACCGTAAAGTTGCTCCCTAATAAGCCACACTTTTTAGCACCGGAACCTCTTCCCCCTTTTTTCTCCATTTTTGACCTCTCGCGAATCAAATCAGAAGCACAATAAACTGCTAAGATCTTAGAAGTCCTCTCGGGAAATCCATCCTCATCATCTAATTCGCCAGAATCCAACCTTAACCATTCATTGAGGGTTAGCGATAAGCTCATTAAACCGTCCGCATCATCATCACCGCTCTCTTTGTTATCCAAAAGCCGTAATCCAGCTGCACCCTCCAACCCGAGGGATCTGCCAAGGTTCAATCTCTTGCCTTCGACACCGGATATTTTGCCAAAAGTTTGAGGGGTTATGTTCAAAGGTGCTTCATCATCGGACATGCCACTCTGTATTCTCAAGCCCTCTATCGAGAGGGCTTCGATTTTATCCATTGCCAGAGGAACAAGATCTTGCAACGACCCAGATTCCAAGTCGATTTCGTTTCTAAATTCCAACGATTCTGTACCCTTCAGCCCAGAACCTAAATTATGTTCAACTTCGTATTTATGTTTCAACGTAACTCGCCTGCAACAAGAATTTATAGTTGAGATAGAAAACAACATATACAAGCACCTCGATGAATTAAGTAAGCGCTCGGTTTCAACTTACTACTAAAATTTATATTAGAAGTTAAAGAAAATTATTTCCCCCTTTTTTCGTTTTTCTAGGTTTTGGCTAGAAACAAATTTGTGCCTAAGGATTAGATATAGTTTCAGTACTTTCTTGGTACTTTATTTTCGCTAAAGTTTTATACAAAGAACGAATTTTCGCTCATCAACAAAATTATATTTGGAAAAACGGGTCATATTACCATGTACCGTGGACGCATTCCTCCCAAATCACCCGCAGGAAAAAAAGGAAAAGGAAAAAGAGAAACTAAAAAGGGCCTAAACTCCCAAATCTATACAAAATCAGCTTACAAATAAGGGGCTTATGCAAATCTACTAAAACAATGAGGAATTGTTATGGTACTTACAAGTAAGACACAAACAAATAAGATACTATTTTTTCTTCAGAAGAGGAATAAAGTAAAAGAAGCCAAATACCATCTACCAAAAATGTCTCCCCAAAATCACCCATAAGCAGAGAAAACCCACAATCCTAAACTCTTCAAAAATCATGTAAGCAATGAGGGTTTTTAAAGCTGTACTATTATGCAAGTTACCATAGGATTTGATTTGTTGTTTGCATGATATGTGAATATCATAGTTTTTCCAAGTTCATTCTCTCGATATTGCTGGTATTTCAATAGGTTTAGGGTCATGCACATCTCTATTGCGACATGTGAGTCACGTGTTCGTTTGCAAACAACCCAGTAACAAAACATTTTAAAGTACTTGCAAACACTTTATGACATAACATTAGCAGTTTAGCACCTTATGAGCAAATATTTTTCTTCAACTTTAAAAATTAACCTTCCACTCATAAGCAAGAAAAAGGAAAACACAAGTGCCTTACCTGTTTGATGCCTCAAGACCCGGCACAGCTTCCCATGCCACTTGTTGCATTGTCTTGCCCGTAACATCATCCAGTGGCATTAAGTTTTTTGCCTGCATGGATAGCTTTTCAATTCCAAAAGAAGCCAAGCGTTCCAGTATCTCCATTTCACCCGAACCCGTCCCCGCTGGCACCACAACTGGGCTTGAAACTTGCATGACCAAACTACCAACACCTTTCACATTCCTAAAATGGGTTGGATTCATTGACCGCAAAAACCCTCCATTCTTGGTCTGCACAAATGAGCCCACACCTTCTCTGAGGGGCGGCAACTGAGGAGGCTCGTCTGGAGAAATATCAATCGGACTCCCTGACCCTCCATGCAGCGATGCTACAAAGGCATTCTCATTTAAACCCAACTCACGCAATAAGGCCTCGGTCTCTAGGTCCTCTAGCATTGAGGCCGTTGGTCTACTCAAGTCTGTCTCAGTCGCTATGTTAATCTCAGTTTCAAATAAGCCAAATTTGTCTTCGTTAAGGTGTCCACACTCAAGTTTTTCACGTGGCTCCTCTTCCATATCGAAATCAAATAAGGAGCAACCAGCAGCTAACGTATCTATCTCAAATTGCCTCAACAAGCGCTCTCTTGGGGACTCGGGCTCACTCTCGGAACTCAAGCCAAATGGGCTGTGCTCAATCCCCAGTATGTCTAAGAACTCATCAGCTACCGAGTTCGTAATGTCGTCCAGGCTAATTGACTTTGCCCTGCTTTTCATCTCGAAGTCAGATTTCGTCTTGAAATTCTCTTCTTCTGATTTTTCACTATGGCCTCCGGGCGAATTCACTCGTATTTCTGCGATACATACGTCATGCAAAGCCACGTTCACATCTTTTGTAAGTGACTCTGTGATGCACAGATCATCTTCTTTAATGCTGTCGATCATCGCCATCTCGTCATTAGTGCTACCACATTTAGCATCCTCTTCGAGAGGCATATTTAAAGCCCTATCGTTCTTAGAAACATTTGATATTTCTGTTTCAGAATCCTCTTCTGATTTCACATCATCGTCGCAATGCTCATTTCTCCCAATCCCCTTATTGTTACCATCGTCACGAGACACCAAGTCGAAATCCGATTTAGGCACAAGAGCATCGGATGTCAAATCAAGCTCGGATTTAGAATCAACCTTGAGATCCAATTTATCTTCTTCGGGCTTGTGATAAGGTAT
>MKEJ01085199.1:0-18664 GCA_001753735.1 Embelia ribes | reverse complement strand
TTTTCATTATATGGATGATATTCTGTTCAATAGAGTAAACTATGCAATGTTTCCAAACTTATAAAAACTACATTTGGGTCAATTTATGTACTTAGCAATTATCATTATTTAAATTTATCTTCCGTCTAATAGAGATGAATTCTGTAACGTTTCTAAAACTTAGGGACCTTTGTTGTTCAGTAAAAGTACATTGACCAAATAAAGTTTCTATAAATATGGGGACTCAGTTTTGTAATTAATCGCTATACAATATCTTCCTCATCACGTTCCATCATTCAACTGCAACTTAAATCCAACGGCTGTGAATAAAGAAGCACGTAGGTTCAGAAACAGGGGATAATAACTCACTCCCATTTCATCTCCCCCTTTAAATCTCAGCGCTCTCTCTCTCTCTCTTTCTCTCTCTCTCTCGCTAGAACCAGTCACGGCTCCCATTTTCTGCTCATTGTTCGTTCCTCAGATCGCTACAGCTGACTCTGTAAGCATCTCTCTATCTCTCTGTATATATATGTGTCTCTCTGTGTGTATGTATATAGATATGGCGGATTGTGTTTTCGGTTCTGAGCTAGTCCTAGTTACCCCGCCAATTCTTCCTTTTAATTATGTTCTTGTATGTGTATGTAAGTACCTATTGACTCTCTCTCTATATATGTGTATATATATATATGTATGTATGTATGTGTATATGTATATATAGGTATGCGGATTTTTGTTTTCTGTCTGAGTTGGTCTCAGTCATCCCGCTGATTCTTACATTTAATTGTATTCTTTTCTGTGTATGTAAGTATGTTTTTGATTTTCGAACTAATATAAGTGATCTTTTTAATGTGTTTTTGTTTGTGTATGTGCTTGATTTTGAAACTAATTGAACCGATTCTGTATTTTGTTTTTTAAGCTAAATTTGTTTGTTGCTAGTGTAATTTGAACTGATTCTGTATTTTTTGGATTTCACGCGTGTGTGTGCTTGCGTGCCTGTGTCATTTGTGAGTATGTGCTTGATTTGGGAATAATTCAAGATTTTAAAACTAATTGGACTGATTCTCTATTTTGTTTTTGTTTATCTAGAATTGATTGTTGCTTGTGTAATTTGTTCTTGTCGTTGAACTCTTTATTTTGTGGGGTTTTTTTTCTTTTGTAATATATGGCATATATGTTTCACTTCGTGTGTTTGTGTTTTTAACTTTTGTTTCAGAAAGGGGTGGAAAATTTGTAATTTTTATTCGGTAACCTTTTTTTCCGATTGAAATTGAGTAATTTGAATGTTTTATTCCATTTTCTGCCTTGTTTTTCCCATTCCGTTGCTGTCAGAGGTGATTAGGGTTTGGAGCTGACCTTGGAACTACTCTTTTCATTTTTATTTCAGTTGAAATAGTTTAGCAGACGGTATTGTTTTTATTTACTTATTTACTCTTTATTTACTTATTTACTCTTATATCGCATTTTACCTTGAGGTATCCTTGCACAAATTAGAGTGTTAACCAAATCGAGCTCACATGCGCATTGACTAATTACATAGATTATGGACATCATATAATTTTTTTTTATCCGCTGATTTTTTTAACCAAATTGGAATGGAGTAATTTGAAGATTTAATTCTTTTTCTGTCTGCTATTTTCCTTTCTTTCGCTATCATTCGTGATTAGCGTTTGAAGCTGAACTTGGAACTATTTCTCAGTTGTAAATATTAGACAAACGTTATTTACAGTTATTTATTTATTTACTCTCAATCGGTGCAAGGATTTGCTTGGGAAACTGTGATGGAAAAGAAAATGTGCTTCCATAATTTTTTTTAGAGGGGTTTAAGGTTCCATCACATTTTCGCGCAAGGTATCCTTGCACCAATCAGAGCATTAACCAAATCGAGCTCACACGTGTATCTACTAAATATAGAGGTTATGGGCATCACATAATGTACAATGAGGGCAAAATGATTGAGATTGAGATTGCTAATCTACAGATGAAGATTGAAACAATGTTGAGACTTGAGATTTTTATTGGTAAGAGTACAAAGATCAAAATTAACATACATAATTAATGCGATGTACCCCATTTCTAAATATTGTGTATCTACATTTGGATTGAACATAATGGTAGTGTACAAAGATTGAAAAATTATCCTGCGGAATAAATAATGAGCAGAAGACGAGTCCTAATGTGGTGAAGTAAGGAATAAGAATGTAGCACTGGGAGAAGTATTAAGTAGTTGATCTCAAGAATTTTGAGTGATGGTTTACTAATGTTCATGTTGTTGATTTCAGTTAATCGGAAGAAAAGGCTTAGGTCAGTTGAGAGTGCTTGTTTGCTGTAAATGCATGAAATCCAAAATATCTACAAGAATTTTGTTGTAGTTTCTCCCTCCGAACTGATAGTCTCTTCATGTTTTCAGAAATTTTCATTCTTTCTTGCCATCTTGTGCAAAACATGCAATGGTTAATGAAGCTGTACGGTTCGCAACTTGCAGTGCAGAGTTATATCATGCGAGTAATTTTTATCCCTTTGGTTCTTTTCTATTGGTCAAATGGAGCACCCCTATAAGCATTATATTGTTTATAGAACTCTAACGTTATTGCTGGATTCTACTCCCCATGGCGGATATACTTTACCTTTGCAATGTTCACGTTTTTTACTTTACTGTGGTTTGGCTGACTTGCTTCAATAATTTTCCCACTGCTTTATTCTTTCTTGTTGTGAAGATGTGAAGTGTAATCAAGTTCTACAGTGTGCAACGTGTGTTTTAATTGTTTTTTCACGTTAGGAATGCAGCGTTTATCATAATTTGTATTGCCATTGCCCTTTATTCTCCTTTTCAATTGTTAAAATATGGTAACCTTTACAAGCATTGGGAATCTAATGTTGTTGAAGGATTCTGCTTTCATTTGTGGCTGCATGTTTGGGCTTTTCAATGCGCAGAGATTTGACTTTACAGTGTTTCGCTTGATCTGCTTCAATAGGTTGTTGCTTGCGACGTATGACTGATTCTCTGTGCGAAGTGTGGAAAGGTTAATTATGGCTTCTCGGGCAATTTTAAGGAGAAGGAAAGTTGTGTCCAATTACTTCAGCTATTCTGTTCGCTCAATTCAAAACTTTCATAGTCTGGGCAATGGACAATCATGTGATTTTGTGGATTCTGGTGGTTGGAGCTTAGTCACAGATCATGTTTATAAAGATTCAGATTGCAAGAGAGGTAAATATGCAGTTTTTCCTCAGAGTGAGAATTTATTGAACACCTCAGCATTGGGACACTTTAGACGTGGACTATATGGTGTTACTACATCTGATTATTTAAATGGGAGCCAACAATTTGTGTTCCCAATGGGGATGAGATCGATGCCACACTCTATACGTCAGGCTTCTACGGCCACTGCTGGTCAACGTGATACGGGTAGTGATAATGAAGAGAATGAAGAATTGGCTGCTAAAAAGAGAAAAGAACCGTCTCCTGAGGAATGCGATCAAGCTGTTGAAGGTTTGACTAATGTGAAGGCTAAAGCTAAAGCAAGACAAGTGCAAGAAACTGGGAACTTTGCTAATTTGGTTCTACAGAAAACATGGGCGATGCTTCTTGGGATTGGTCCAGCTTTGAGAGCAATTGCTGCAATGAGCAGGTGGATGTTTATTCGTGTATGGGTCGTTTAATCAGTTTATTGTAGATTTGACATTTAATACTTATATATAAATGCTAATTTCCTCTCTTTATCTAGGGAAGATTGGGCCAAAAAGTTAATACACTGGAAGGATGAATTTAAATCCACAATGCAACACTATTGGTTGGGTTGTAAGCTCTTGTGGGCCGATGTAAGAATCAGTTCGAGATTGCTACTCAAACTTGCTGGTGGTAAGAGTCTCTCCAGGAGGGAGAGGCAGCAGCTGACCCGTACCACTGCGGATATTTTCAGGCTAGTTCCTGTTGCCGTATTTATCATAGTTCCATTCATGGAATTCTTGCTCCCTGTATTCCTGAAGCTGTTTCCTAACATGCTGCCATCAACATTTCAGGATAAGATGAAAGAGCAGGTATAAATTTGTTTCTCGTAGTGTACTTCATTATTATCAATAGAGTAATGCTGCACATTCAAAATTTTCATTTAGGAACAATTGCAGATTATTCTTTTTCTTTGTTCAAAGGTAAAAAAATGCTCATTGGACCATCGGGGAACTTATAGGCAGGATTGTTGGTGTGGATCGAGGATCATTAGATACTACGGGAATATAGATGTCCAAAACTTGAAGAAAACGATGAAAATCCCATAGAACATATTCTATGGTTAAATATTATGCGAATAGCTTCCATAAAGCTGAGGCTCTAAGAAGAGGAATAGGAGGGTGGTACATTTCCCCCTTTTGTTCCCTGTATGCCCCTCAGAAGCCCCATAATTTCTCCCACATCAAATGGACCATCTAAGAACTTGTCTTCCTTTTATCATTCCTTCAACTGGGTATGTTCCTAGTAGACATTACAAGTTCCAAGCTAGGGAAATAGAACACCTAGCACTGGAGCGGACATAATCCATACTTTGGTAGAACATAATCCCATATCTATGAATTAGTTGGTTTATGCCTATATATATCGCTGTTACGGATTTCAGAAACCACCAGCATTTTACCGCTGCTTGTTACATAATAACAATCTCATGTAACAGTTGTTCTGAGCACATTCCACCTTTCAGATTAATAGAATGCATACACTGCATATTCGTTTTGTTTTTGGTTTCTTGTTGATCTTTGAATTATTATTATTTTTGTTTTTTGACAAACATATTTTTTTTTTCCCTCGGATGGATTTTCTATTTATTGTATTTACATTTTAGGAAGCTTTGAGACGGAGGCTAAATGCCAGAATAGAATATGCAAGATTTCTTCAGGAGACCGTCAAAGAAATGGCAAAGGAAGTTCAAAACTCACGGAGTGGAGAAATTAAGAAAACAGCTGAAGATCTTGATGAGTTTTTAAACAAGGTTGGTTTCAGTTTTAACATGAAATATTTTCTGTTTATTACTTTTTACCTCCTGTTAATATTCATGTGTATGACGGGTGTTGTAGGTTAGAAGAGGTACCAATGTAGCAAATGACGAAATTTTGGGCTTTGCTAAGTTGTTCAATGATGAATTGACACTGGATAACATTAGCAGGTAATATTTTACTCTTGATTGGCCGTGTCTTGTAGTACATCATATCTTTTATTCGCTCGTAGGATTCATATTCTTTTCTTTTCTTTTGAATGTGATCAATAGCTTTCCTTGCCCCATTTTTTTCTGAACTATTTTGTGCTCAGGCCTCGGTTAGTGAGCATGTGCAAGTACATGGGGATCAGTCCTTTTGGAACAGATGCATACTTGCGTTTTATGCTTCGGAAAAGATTGCAATGGTGAGTTTGCCTTGGAGTTTGACTATCAAAAGTATAAAGGATTGCAATGGTGAAATTGATGTTTGTTTGATGTTTTTTTTTGGAAGTTATGTTTGTTTGATGTTTCTTCCTCACATATCAATTTTAGTATTTTTCAGGACCCCGTTTGTCTTAATAAAGTTCACACTCTCTTTTTAAGCTTGATTTAGTTTTTCCTGAATTGACTCTAATTGAAGGATGAGTTTTATCTACGTAGCATTTTTGCCTTTTATCAAAGACAAACATGGTGACTATTAATGCTAGAAATGATAGCTTGTTAGATTCTGGATGTGAGAAACGTAGTGTAGTTCCCATAAGGGGCTATTACAAAATTGCAAGTGTTCATGAAATATCTTATTAGCTTCTTGATATCAGACATCTGGTTGTGATTGTTACCAGTGTTGGAGGTTTTAAGTAAGAACTGTTTCTGTTAAATTTTGGAACTGTAATTAGCATCTATCCCTTGAGAAGAGAAAAAAATAAAATATTTCCCTGACATTCGTTAGGGACCTAGGGTTTCACTTCTTCAATGGAGGTTTCCTTCGAATAAGCTTTGAGTAACCGCCTTAAGTGAATGAATTTGTGCATAAGTTTTCTAATCAAGTGATTACTTGTACGCATTTGATAGTGGGCATTTTTATGTGAACTGGTTATCTAGGTTGGTTTTAAAATGTGGAAGGGTAAAAGATCCTTTTGTTTGTCTTTCTGTTTTCCTTTTAATTAATTTCTATCTTGAGAAATTACTATTTATTTTCTTTTTAATTAAGTTCTATCTTGAGAACTTCCCAAGTTCCCAACAACAATTTTTAATTATACAAGTTTATGTATTCTATGGGATAAGATCAAGGCTCAGCAAAAGAACTTTCTATCTTCTAATCTTTCCATTGTATTTGCTTCGTAGGATTAAGAATGATGATAAAATGATACAAGCTGAGGGTGTGGAGTCTCTTTCAGAAGAGGAACTTCGTGAAGATTGTAGAGAGCGAGGAATGCTTGGATTACGCTCAGTTGAAGAAATGCGCCAACAGGTACTCTAACTCTCTTCCTATTTTTCAGTGTAGCTCCTCTTGCACATATGTAAATATACCTTTTGCTGTTAATGTTAGCAGTAAACACTAGCATAAATCTTGAGGATCTCGTATTAATAGCCTCTTGGTCTTGTTTCTTCTTTCAATAAGTACTGGAGTTGTATAGTGATAAATGCATGACAACATTGACAAGGACCTCGTCTCCCCATTATTTATTACCTTTTCATATGTGTTTATTTTTATTGCAGTATATCTATCTTTTGACATTTGATTACTAACCATTAAATATCATAACATCTGGGAAGTTACATCCCTAATTCATAATGTTAATAATATCATATTAGTATCATACCTGCCCCTCCCTTAGTTACATCAAAGTGTCTGTTTTAACACGTTATATCATGCTGTTCGGTATTCCGTATAATACAAATGATTGGGCTATTTTGAAAAGGAAAGAAGAGTCGTATGTGTTAGAAACTTCTTTTGTTAGAAACTTGTTATGTTAGAAACTTACTACCTATTTCTATAATGGCTTCTTCTAATGCGTCTCATGAATTGTTCAATTTAAGATTAGTGAGTTAAAGAGTTGATGTTTTAAATCAAAAGAGCTAGCAAAATAGCTAAACTTTTCATCTCTCCCTCTCGTTTCATGCGTGTATCTTTCCATTGTTATCTACTTTGGTGTTCAGCTATATTTTAGTATGCTGGAAAATATATCTGTGAGTACTTATACAAATTGTACAACCTTTTTGTAGCTTCGCGATTGGTTGGATTTATCTCTCAATCATTCCGTTCCATCATCATTATTGATTCTCTCTAGGTATGTGTTATTGTGTTATAAGCACTTTATTGAAAATTTTCTTGTTTAAAGGAAATGTGTGCATGTCATATCGTGCTCGCTATCATTTGGATCACATCTAACTGTTTCCCTTGTACACAGAGCCTTTATTGTTTCTGGAAGGTTGAAGCCAGAGGAAGCTGTTGGAGCTACATTGTCATCGCTCCCAGATGAGGTTGTGGATACTGTTGGTGTTACGGCCTTACCGTCAGAAGATTCTGTTTCCGAAAGGAGGAGGAAATTGGAATTCCTTGAAATGCAAGAAGAACTCATCAAGGTGATTAGTCTTAATTTCCGTTTGTCATTGGCCATTCAAATCCTGGATTCTCTTTTGCTCCATCATGATTTTTGTGATTGTCTATTTTTTGGACAAAGTGACTCCAGAACTCAGGTTCCGTTTGGTTATAAATCTGGAAACATAACCTTGATTTTAAAAACAAGGACTATTGGAGGTACTTTTGTTGGATTACTTCTGAACCAGATTCTTACGAATTTGTATAGTACTCCGTTTTAGTGACTTTTCAGAAATATATTTTCAAGCTTTGAAAATTAGTTTTGAACAAAACCAATGAAATGAAAGCGTGAAAAGAATTTGAAATTTCTAAGTACACAACCAAACGGTCTTGATGTTTTGGTACATTGGAGCAGTTTTAATGTGGTTTTTTTTTTCCTGTCACTGAACGTGCACTAATTCAAGTTAGTTCATAATACCTTTTTATAAGATCAAATAGGGGTTTGGTTTGATAGGATATGCATTTAAAGATTGAATCTCAAAACAATTTTTAATTCACAACTGTGAGAATTTGCTTCATAGAGATGGCATCTTTGTGGCCGACTTATGTATAGGAAGAAGAAGAGAGAGAGAAAGAAATTGAAGAAAAGGCTAAGAAGGAACCTGCTGATGATCAAGAAGATTTGGCTTTGAAGGAAATGGTCATTCCAACAGCACTGGAAGCGCAAGAACAAGCCAGAGCAAGAACCATTGAAAAGCAGGAGAATCTTTGTGAACTTAGTCGTGCTTTGGCTCTTTTAGCTTCTGCATCTGTAAGGATCAATTGTCTTTTTTAAGCTCCTTTTTGCAGACAGATATTATTTTAGTTCTTTTCATGATGCATGTTTGTTGCAATTTCATTGGTTTGCAATTTGGACTAACTTCTAAGTTTTGCTAATTGTTGCAGTCTGTCAGTAGAGAACGTGGAGAGTTCCTGAGGCTAGTAAATAAAGAGGTAAATTGATTTAAACCTGTGCTTTTTGCACTCTTAATTAGAAGCTTTTGTCGTTTCTTCTGGAAGAATCTTTACTTTCTTCTGTGCTTGCTTTGTGTTTTAATCCTCTTGTGATGAAAAACTTCATGATTAGCTATATTTATATTCATGTTAATACACTTTGTTGTCCAGATAGAACTCTACAACAGCATGGTGGATAAAGAAGGTGTAGATGAAAAAGAGGCCATGAAGGCCTATAGAGCTGTTCATGAGGAAAATGAGCAGGCCTCAGATGTGGCTGTAAGTTCTGGAGTTTCGTCAGCACTTAGAGACAGGGTGAGCGTCAATGCATGATCATTGTTATTCTTTGTTAGCTTCTTTTGTCAACAAATGGTTTAATATTAAGGGTGTCGTTTAATTAATGTCTCTATTTGTGATGGCTTCAGGTTGATGCTATGCTTCAAAACCTTGAGAAAGAAATTGATGATGTGGATGCTATAATTGGGGATCGCCACCGGCTTCTTGATAGGTGGGTAACTTTGTTGTTTTCATTTATGCAATATGATTCTTGCTCGAGATTGGCAATCTGGATTTTAGGGTTTTTATGGTTGGGGTTTTTCAGTATTAGTCCTGAGAAAGTGGCTTTTAGAAATTTGTTGGAGTTGGGTCTTTCCTTGTTGGGAGTGTTTTCATTTTTGGATTTTGCAATGGGGTTTTCTGTTGGACTTAATTTCTAACTGCTGAATATGAGATTTTTTCTTCCTAAAAGCTGTTTTGTGTGCACAACATGTGAATATGTTACGATCCACACAAGCAACTAACTTGGTGAAGATGTGTCATAATCGAAAAATCTCATTGAAATTGTATTATTGTCTGTTAGGTTTATTGATTGTTGTCTAGGAAAACCCCTTTCATAATTTCTCTGAATCAACGCCTTCATGTTCAGTTCTTCGAAAATGGAAAACTGAAACTTTTATCAAAAAAGCATACTCAGTAAACATGGTAAAAAAATAAAAGCCCGACCGACTGGCTCTATGATCAGCTATACTCCGTCTTGTATTTGGCGATGTTTACACTCCTTTTGGTGTAAGAATTCCTTGTGTGGAAGTGTAATGGAACATAAAATGATGTTTGTTGTGTTCACGATCTTTTGTGAAGGAGGTTTTCTTTCTATGATATTACCCCATAACGAATCCTTAGCGTTAAGGTCATACAAACAGTTTACGTAGGAAATGAATTCGAATTGTTATTTCTTTCTTTATTGAACGAAACCTGATCTACGTTGCTGCAAATTCTCCTTAAGCTGTTGCGAGCTAACTTGGTATATACGTTATGTTCAGAGATTATGATGGGAAAGTTACTCCTGAGGAGCTTTTAGCTGCAACTATGAACTTGAAGGATCAATTACGCAAGGAGGGGGTCCAAGAACTTATTAGCAGCCTTGCCAAAGATAAAGGTTAGTTTTCTCAATCAATACTTCAAAAGATATACAATTTCTATTGGTTGTAATTGTCAAAGTTAGTGTCCAATATGGCAGTTAAGTGTTGCACAACCCTTATGTGTTGCTGTGGTTGACTGGCTTTAACTGGTGCTAATGGTATTAACCGTATTATGAAGCTATAGCACTGCTCAATTACATTGGGCCATTTGTCCATAGGGGCTAGGTTGGTGGAGTGGTTGTTTGGTTCATCATAGAAAAAGATTTTAGCCTAATATCATAGTTTAAAAAGCATCTGGGAACATGGCGACATTGTAAAACTTATTTTTCTGATTTAATTATGGGAAGAGCTTGATTGCCTTTTACAGATGGGAAGATCCTTGTCGAAGACATAGTGAGATTGGGCAGTCGAGTAGAAGAAGATGGAGGTGGTACTGAAGCTGACAGGAGGTAGGGAAAGTGTCATTTCCCATCTTTGCTCTTTCGTTCTATAGAATCAATACGCAGGTATCACCATTTTGTTGAGTGAGCACTGTGAGACAAATGGTATATTACCTTTTGTTATTCGACCTCATACCCGAGCGACATATAAGATAGATAGATAAAAAGTCTTAGTTTTGTTGCAGTCTACTTGAATTGATTCTTTTTCGTGGTTCTGTAAAATTTTTGCGCCCATGGACGTAGACGGGAGTATATACGAAGGAAGGATTGTCTTAAATCATTATATGTTACCTTATGGAGCCAATATAAACTCATGTCAGATGTTGAAATTTGCATGTTTGGGAATATTCATCTCCTAGGAATAAGATGAAAAAAAACTTTTGTTTATTCCCTTCTCTTTTAATTTCTCCCCCTCTCGTACCCTCTCGTTGTCTTTCACACACTTGAACACACACACACACACACACACCTGTATAAGATAAATGATATAATGCTCTTTGAATCTGTAGCTCTTGTTTTAAGAATACGCAACGGTCAGCGCTTTCTACCTTTCAATAGAAGGGGTAAAATTCATTCTCGAAAAAATTAATGAAGCGCAGGTTTCGTGGGTCTTTCCACAAAGTGGTAATGTAGCTTTCAGTTGTATGTACTTGGGAATTGGTATGGTATTTGAAGTATAAAAGTTCTATAATGCATTTGACTATTACTATAATCAGAGATTCTTCGGATTTTTTGCAAATTCTTTCAATCCATGCCACTTTCTCAGCTAATTATTGCCTGTATCTCTTCTTCTTTTGTATGCACTCTTTTGTCATTTCCCTCAAGCTCGGGCCTCGCTAACCCGACATTTCCTTCGTTAATCTTAGCTTATCCGAGTGTCTAAAGTTTTCTACACTAACTATTGTTTAGGTAATGATCATATCTGGCAGTGGATCTAACAATGATAGTCAATATATAGCCCTCATGTACAATATCAATTTGAGCCTATATTTATAGCAGCCTTTTTTGTGCCCTCTCTGCAATTCTACTGCAATCGATTAGAGAATTTTCCCGTCCTCTTTTTTTCTTTATAAGTGTTTCCTATCACATCTAAAGTCGATAAATCTGCAAGTCTAGATTTTTTACTATGGCTTTTAACTAGGTGTCTTTGATATTTGCTCCCATTTGTGTGCTAATATTTTCCGTCTCTCTCGTTGTTTGAATTTTCAGAACCTGATAATAAAAAGTTATGCAGTTTTATCGGATTCCCCGAAGATAGACAGAGAACATTTTCTAGTGCTCAACTCTTATCTAAATCGAGATTGTAGAGAAGCTTAAGCAGCATTTGCATACCAATCATAAAATCGGCAAGAATGTTTCTATTTTTGTCTATATATATGCAATATCCTCATAATTCGAACAAATCTCAATCCATTTACAACAATCTCTTCTTCTCTCCCTCTATAACATCTCTCGAAAGCCCATCTTTTTCTCTTCTCCATGATAACAATCCCTTTTCTAATTCACCTTTCATCAAACCTGCAAACCTAGAATTTCGCTGAACACTTTTGGTTGGCAAATCTCATAAATTGATGGCAAAACAATTCCAAAAATTGTTATCGTAACTTGAAATTCTTATTGGGTAAAGATGATATTCGGGTTTCGAATATGAGGATTAAGCTTAGCCATTTCCTTCCTCTTAGCTCCGTTCCCGTGAAAGCAAGCAGAGATGCTCCACCACGTATCACCTGTAGCTTTCGACTTCACGACCACCGTCTTCTCCCCTTTCCCCATCCCATTAGCAATCAACCAGCGGGACCCAGACTGTATCTTCTTTTTCCCCGGCTCGGTTCTTAACCCCGCCACATGTACCTTGGTAATTTTGAACTGAGTCGCTCGTTCTTCTTCCTTCGGTACATCTATAAAATCTTCCTTTTTCATATGTTTGGTTTCAAGATCCTCATAGTCTTCAGTTTTGTTTCTTAAATCCGATAGCTCCGTTCCTGTGAAAGCGAGCAGAGATGCTCCACCACGTATCACCTGTAGCTTTCGACTTCACGACCACCGTCTTCTCCCCTTTCCCCATCCCATTAGCAATCAACCAGCGGGACCCAGACTGTATCTTCTTTTTCCCCGGCTCGGTTCTTAACCCCGCCACATGTACCTTGGTAATTTTGAACTGAGTCGCTCGTTCTTCTTCCTTCGGTACATCTATAAAATCTTCCTTTTCCATGGGTTTGGTTTCAAGATCCTTATCGTCTTCAGTTTGGTTTCTTAAATCTGATACGGTGATATCGAATTTTGATTTAGGCGGAACAAGTACTCTCTCCACTTGAATAAAAGCCAACATTGGCATAACCACCTTCACCAACAGAGCAACCGTAAAGTTGCTCCCTAATAAGCCACACTTTTTAGCACCGGAACCTCTTCCCCCTTTTTTCTCCATTTTTGACCTCTCGCGAATCAAATCAGAAGCATGATGAGCCGCTAAGATCTTAGAAGTCCTCTCACTAATGCCATCCTCGTCATCGATTTCGCCTGAATCAATCCTTAACCATTCATCAAGCGTTAGCGATAAGCTCATTAAACCGTCCGCATCATCATCACCACTCTCTTTGATATCCAAAAGCTGTAGTCCACCCGCACCCTCCAACCCAAGGGACGCACCTAGGTTCACCCTCTTCCCTTCGAGAGCAGATATTTCGCCAAAATTTTGAGGGCTTATGTTCGAAGGTGCTTCCTCATCAGACATACCACTCTGTATTCTCAAGCCCTCTATTGAGAGGGCTTCGATTTTATCCATTGCCAGAGGAACAAGATCTTGCAACGACCCAGATTCCAAGTCGATTTCGTTTCTAAATTCCAACGATTCTGTACCCTTCAGCCCAGAACCTAAATTATGTTCAACTTCGTATTTATGTTTCAACGTAACTCGCCTGCAACAAGAATTTATAGTTGAGATAGAAAACAACATATACAAGCACCTCGATGAATTAAGTAAGCGCTCGGTTTCAACTTACTACTAAAATTTATATTAGAAGTTAAAGAAAATTATTTCCCCCTTTTTTCGTTTTTCTAGGTTTTGGCTAGAAACAAATTTGTGCCTAAGGATTAGATATAGTTTCAGTACTTTCTTGGTACTTTATTTTCGCTAAAGTTTTATACAAAGAACGAATTTTCGCTCATCAACAAAATTATATTTGGAAAAACGGGTCATATTACCATGTACCGTGGACGCATTCCTCCCAAATCACCCGCAGGAAAAAAAGGAAAAGGAAAAAGAGAAACTAAAAAGGGCCTAAACTCCCAAATCTATACAAAATCAGCTTACAAATAAGGGGCTTATGCAAATCTACTAAAACAATGAGGAATTGTTATGGTACTTACAAGTAAGACACAAACAAATAAGATACTATTTTTTCTTCAGAAGAGGAATAAAGTAAAAGAAGCCAAATACCATCTACCAAAAATGTCTCCCCAAAATCACCCATAAGCAGAGAAAACCCACAATCCTAAACTCTTCAAAAATCATGTAAGCAATGAGGGTTTTTAAAGCTGTACTATTATGCAAGTTACCATAGGATTTGATTTGTTGTTTGCATGATATGTGAATATCATAGTTTTTCCAAGTTCATTCTCTCGATATTGCTGGTATTTCAATAGGTTTAGGGTCATGCACATCTCTATTGCGACATGTGAGTCACGTGTTCGTTTGCAAACAACCCAGTAACAAAACATTTTAAAGTACTTGCAAACACTTTATGACATAACATTAGCAGTTTAGCACCTTATGAGCAAATATTTTTCTTCAACTTTAAAAATTAACCTTCCACTCATAAGCAAGAAAAAGGAAAACACAAGTGCCTTACCTGTTTGATGCCTCAAGACCCGGCACAGCTTCCCATGCCACTTGTTGCATTGTCTTGCCCGTAACATCATCCAGTGGCATTAAGTTTTTTGCCTGCATGGATAGCTTTTCAATTCCAAAAGAAGCCAAGCGTTCCAGTATCTCCATTTCACCCGAACCCGTCCCCGCTGGCACCACAACTGGGCTTGAAACTTGCATGACCAAACTACCAACACCTTTCACATTCCTAAAATGGGTTGGATTCATTGACCGCAAAAACCCTCCATTCTTGGTCTGCACAAATGAGCCCACACCTTCTCTGAGGGGCGGCAACTGAGGAGGCTCGTCTGGAGAAATATCAATCGGACTCCCTGACCCTCCATGCAGCGATGCTACAAAGGCATTCTCATTTAAACCCAACTCACGCAATAAGGCCTCGGTCTCTAGGTCCTCTAGCATTGAGGCCGTTGGTCTACTCAAGTCTGTCTCAGTCGCTATGTTAATCTCAGTTTCAAATAAGCCAAATTTGTCTTCGTTAAGGTGTCCACACTCAAGTTTTTCACGTGGCTCCTCTTCCATATCGAAATCAAATAAGGAGCAACCAGCAGCTAACGTATCTATCTCAAATTGCCTCAACAAGCGCTCTCTTGGGGACTCGGGCTCACTCTCAGAACTCAAACCAAACGGGCTGTGCTCGATGCCCAGCATGTTTAAAAACTCATCAGCTACCGAGTTCGTTACATCGTCCAAGCAAAGTGACTTTGGCTTCCTTTTCGTCTCGTAGTCAGATTTAATCTTGGCAAAATTATCCTCCTCTGATTTTTTGCTATCACCTCCAGGCAAATCCACCCCCATTTCTGCAACAGACACATTATGCAAAGCCAAATCGAGATCTTTCATGAGCGATTCGGTGGTGCACAGGTCACCCTCTTTTGTGCAGCCAATCGCCAGCAGTTCATCATTAGTGCTGCCACACTCGTCAATTTCGGGTTGAAGATTTGTATCCTCTACTGAACTGTCAATCTTAAAAACATCTGAATTTTCCATTTCAGTGCTTAAAGAACCCTCCTCTAATTTCATCTCTTTATCCGCCGCTTCTACCTCTTGCTGCGCAGAAAAAGGTTCAATCTTTTCATCCTCGTTTTTCTCACTCTCCATATCATTACCATCACCCGAAATGGAGTCAAAGTTTGCCTTAGGCTCAAGCGCATCATAAGTGATATCAAGCTCGAGTTTAGAATCAACTTTCACATCCAATTTCTCCTCATCAAGCTTACGATAAAGTATACTCATAGACTTGGCTAGCTCCGAGCCTGATGTCGGTAACACTTCATGAAGATCCTTTATGTCCTCTATGGATCGAGATGAGGTGGAAGACCTAGAGGGAAGGCTCCCGGTCCGCTGTATCACGCCCTTAATTTCACTCTTATCCGTACTCAAGTTATCGCGCTTTAAATTAGATACATGAGAAATGTCTCTCTTAGGAGCAGAAGGGGTAGTATTACTCCCAACTATGGAATACCCAAAGCTTACATTCATACTAGCACCTTTGGCCACACCCGAGAGCTTAAAACTAGTAGTCCAACTCGAGGAGCTCTTCTCATCCTCTAGCTCCTCCAAGGTAAGGGGGAGAAACCTAGTTAGGTCGACCCGATGCTTTCCTAAATCAAGCTCAGGAGCATCATGGATAGCTGCATACAACAAGAAATGTTTCGCCTCGTACTTGGCCGAATGGTGGGGGCCACTCCTACTCCCATAGACCGAGCAAGTAAGCGTCAAGTGGTCTTCAAACACGGCTACTCCCTCGAGAACCCTAGCCGGACGGGTGACCAACCCCTCGTCCCGCCTCTTAAAGTGCACACAAAAAGCAAGGTCTTCGAAGCACGAGGCCAAACCTTCAATAGAGTGAACTCGGAGAGAAAAACAACAGTTGAACCTACGGTTTCGGGTGAAACCCATTAGGCCCTTCCAGTTCCAAATGGACTTCTTCTCCTTCTGTAACGTCCTGTCATTAGTTTCCTTCTGCTTCGACGCAAGTTCGTCCATATAAGATTTTCCGACTGACTTGGACCGACTATTAAGATTAGGACCAGAGTTTTTCAATCGGGTCTTGTCTAGATATAGAGCATTACTTATAGTTTCAATGTCATGTAACAACTCCCTCGTACCCAAACCATCACCTGTTTTCTTCCGAGGATCAACTTTTGAAGACTTCATCTCCTCTACGAGAATAGAAAATTATCCTACACAATTGAAAGATAACTAATCCATAAAAGTATAGAATCCAATAATTTAGGCTATGAATGGAACTAGAAGTTTTCAAGGGAAATGAACAGTAAAATTTAACAAATGAAAGATCGGTGCTCAATCAACTCGGTAAATGATTGAACTGAAGAGAAATATAGGGTTATCTGGTTATGGGTATCGAAACAAGCAAAGCATAGTGTTAATTATAGTTTCAACTTCATCTTACAAAACTTCCTTGTACGCAAAGGAACCATCACCCTTTTCCTTCCAAGGATCCATTTTCATAACTTCACTATTCTACAAAATTTAGAGTATGGTACAAAATACAACAATAAGGCAAGGATTCAACTAGAATTTCTCAAGGAAATTAAATAAGATAAGCAGAAGAAGAAATTGAAGGATTGAAGTTAACTTGACCTAGTAATATTTTTTTCGTTTGTGAAATAGGTTAGTTGCCAAAAGAAAAAAAACCAAGTTAAGTCATTAACTCGAAGAGATGGAGGGTTACCGGCTCACAGATATCAAAAGCAAGAAAACTCTATTTCATTTACTAGATATATTTTATCTAACCTCTGCTACATTATTTGGTTGAAAAATAATTCTACGTAATTAACATTTAAAGTAAACACATTCACAGAAGAACTAAATACAAAAATTAGGATATGATTGAAGCAAGAAATCTTAAAGGGAAATTTTGAACAACGAAAAACACGAACAGAAAACCCTACATTCATTTGTTCCATCAAATTTATCTCCTTTATCTCTATTACAATTTTCAATTAAGAAATAATTCCACAAAATCCAGGGTTCACCAAAAATTGTTCTACAAAATTCAGAGTAAACTCACTCAAAAATAACTAAATTCAAAAATTAATTTAAAACCAAAAACCCAGAAATTTAAATAGTTAAAAATAAGAGTCGAAGATCATTTAACTTAACAAACTATTGAAATTGACGAAAACCCTAGAATCGTATCTCTTCAACATTTTAATAATTTAAAAAAGAACCCATCAAATTACAACAATTGCAGAGCTCATAAGTATACATACATGGGCAGAGAGATTAAATATCACAAAATCAGATGAGAAATCAACAGCAAATTGCAACTAAACATCGTTAATATCGATGAAGATGAAAAACCCATGAAAGACCAAACCTTTTTCAGAGAGAGAGAGATGAGCTTAAATTTAGAAAGAAAAAAAAAAGCAATTAAACTACATCAATTACAGAGATCATATGCATACATAAATCAAAAAAGAGATTAATATCACAAACCCACATGAGAAATTATCCGTACAGAGCAACTAAACGTCGTTAATATCGATGAAGATGAAAACCCATCAAAGGCCTTACCTTTTTCAGAGAGAAAGAGAGAGAGACAGAGAGATGGGTGGTCGACGGCGGAGTTGTCGCCGGAGTTTGGTGGCGATTGGGAGATGGAAATTTGGAGTTTGACTTATTATTAGAATGGAAAATAAAAATTGTGCCTTTTTGAAATTTGAATCTTTGGTTATATCATTGAAGTAACGAATATTTTAAGCAAGCAAGTAAAGCCATTTCTTTTTTTATTTTATTTTATTTTTTTGTTATTATAGCCTAACCAGCTTGAAAAATTCTCACGCTGGCACAACATTTAAAAACTTTTTCCAAATTATCACTATCCATTTAAAAACGAATAAAAAAATATATTTTCCATATAAATAATATTTAACATTGCTGTAAAATTTAATCGCAAAATTTTAAATATTTATTACTTCAAACAAATTTCATAAATTCACATTTTTTATTAATTAATTTCTCAATTACAAGGAAATTCCTATATGGAAACAGAAAGTGCATTATTATTATTACTTTGCATTCTCTCTTGGGGTTTCCATATCCATTAAAAATGCAATTAACTCGTGCGTTTTGAGTCTTTTGCCTTGGATTGGAACAATGATAATGCATTACATTAATGCGTTTTCTTGGTGAATATTTCGCTTCACTTCATTAACATGTTAATGGAGGAATTTGAAATTTAAATATATATAGAAAGTGAATTTTGTGTATGCATTTTCAAATGAGAAGTATTATTAATTTGAAAAAATTTGTAACTAATGTGTTAAGTTTAGGAAATTTTCTGACTGCATAGGTTGGGATGGAAAACACTCTTTTTCCCCTTTCCCTAAACCAAATTTTACTATATCCATTTATAAATAGATTGAGATTTTGCGGTATATACGAATTTCCTACATATATCTACACGTTAATAGACAAAT
>MKEJ01085197.1:0-12264 GCA_001753735.1 Embelia ribes | reverse complement strand
GTCCAAAAAATGAAGTTTTGGAGGATTGTGTCCGATGCCCTAAGCACGTCGAACACCTTCCGGATGAAGCAGAATCTTACATGTTTGACTAAGCGTCTATTTCCCGTTTTACATATTTAAAATGTGTAATATGTACCGCGTCTATGCAATACTACTAAAACTACACCATACACATACAACATAATAATAATAATATTAACTAACAAAATTAATATTATTATTAAAACAAAAAAATTTATTCAAATTTTCTGGGACGTTACATCTTCTTAATAACAGAAGCGCGTCTCTCAAAGAAGTGTCTCTCTCTATATATATCAGAAGTGTCTCTCATAGAATATATATATATATATATATATATATCATAAGCGTTGTATGCATTTATATATCTCATTTGTCTCTCTCTCTCTATATACAGTTAGTGAAAATAAATGTGATATAATTAATTAGTTATATTAACAGAGAATCTAAATTTATTATACATATAGTATATTTTTAAACTGAATGTAATTCTCGATTTTGGAATGAATTTATTGAACGATTTAAATTTAGTAAAAGAAAAAAATTGTTTTCAAATGTTAGAATATATATTTCACATGTATTTTTATTTATATTATTTCATATTTGAGTGTACAAATAACTTACATATATACAAAAAATTTATTAAAGAAATGTGTTTGGTATTGAAAAGAGAAATGGTTTGAGTTGGTTTGGGTTATGGTTTAATTTATTTTGGTTTTGAATTGGTTTTGGATTGGATTGAAAATATTTTGGGTTGGGTTTAGTTTGAGTTGAAATGTATCTTAGTTTATATTTGGATTGAATAACTTGATTATTGGTTTGGTTTAGTTCGGATTGAACCAATTGACATCCTACCTCGACTAAAAAAAATTAATGAAAAAAATCTACATAATAGAGTTGCAGATCCAAATTTGTTTTTATAAATGTACATATAAAACTTAAAAAGTTACGGTTAGTTTAGTATTACTTTTTATTGTCTGCTTCTATTTTTTTTAAAATTATAGTTTGAGATGTTTGATTAACTTTAAAGTATATACTTTCAATAATCTACTTCTGCTACTTACTTTGTTAAGGATATTTTTGGAATCAGTTTTAAGAGTATTGTGAAAAATTGTTTCAATTTTTTTTAATTAATTATTATAATAACTTCAATTATATTTATTACATTTTCCATATATATCTACTTTTATCTTTTTTTAATAAAAAAATATAATTTTATCAAATACTACATTACTTATCAAAATAATTTTTAAAATTTATTTATCAAATATTAAAATTATAAAATACAACTTTTAAAACAAATTTTAAAAAGTTTCATCATTTCCAAATTAAGTCTTGATCATCGTTTTATTCCTCTGACATTTTCCCTGGCATGCGCAACACCTTTTCTTAGCATGCCTCTTATTTTCAGAAATAATTTTTTAGTCAACTAAATAACGATAGTGATTGCGTTTTCTTCGAAACCTAATAAAAATAAATAAAATAAAAGGAACATTAACATTGGAATTGTCGACAAAGTAGCCATCACATAATCAAGTGTCAAACATCCTTTATTCTAGTGTAAGGTAAGGAAATTTTTTAAGTCACATAAATATAATTTTTTAAATAAAATTATAAAATTATTATTAAAATTTTTTATTACAAAATTCTATGTATGTAACTAAAAATAATTTACTTACAATAACATTAAAAAAATGGGTGTTACACTCCTCTCCCGCCATCACAAATATGATGCATCATTTTGGGAAGTTTGTGACCCGGTGAATCCGATGCCTGTGCCACCCTACAACAGCTGATGAATTATTTCTAAAACACATATACATAATCTAGTATGTGTAATTAAAAATTTTATTTTTATAATTTGTTATTATATAAAATTCTGTTTCTGTCAACAAAAAATAATCCTCAGTATCACACATTTTCAATAGGTGTTAAGAGACCCCTTTAATTAAACCTTCTCCGGATTTTTAGCGCTAATGTAACATTAAGGTAGCATGTTGCTCATTCAAAAGCTTCCAACTATAGCTCAGATGATTTATTTTGTAAAATCTAACAAAAGAATACGAAGGTAACTAGAATCTCCCAAAATTAACTAAATTTCAGTACTCTTACCTAGCCCAGTAGTCTGAAGATTATATAGTCCCAACAATAACTCGAACGAAGAGTTACTATGAGAAGATTTATCGAACTTCAAAGTGCATTCAGAAGAACCCACACACAAAACCAAAAAATAAAAAAGTAGCTTGAGTTGATAATACGACTACATTGAAAGAGAGGTTATAGTGTAGCGTGGAACGACGTAGGAGTACTTATTAACATTTCTTTCTAGTTAGGCTGGTGGATATTGGAAGCATCGTTTTTTCCTTCTTTTTAGTTTTATTTCTATATATGACGGAAAAGCATATATTTGGACATCACACCTTTTCAAGTACAATGGGTCGGGAGGATAAACAGTTGACTGGCTGAAAAATTCGAGGATGGCTTTTCGGAAATTGTCAGATTCCTCATGCGGCAAATTGTAATTTGCTCTATTTTTCTGTTACTTACAACGAAAAAGATGAATCTATTATGTAAATAACAATATGAAAACACAATCACAATCCCTATGCGAATAGGCAAGAACATAGGAAACAAGTTGGCCTACACAAAAGCCACAAGCAAGAAAAAAGAATTGGGAAGACTTAATAAAAGACTGCCAAAACCAAAATGGAAAATACAAAGAACGAAAAACAAAAAACCCCAATTCATTATAAATTTATAACCCAGTTTTCAATTTCCAGCCGGGAAGCCTACTAAGATTTGACGATTATTTGACATAGTCAAAACACACTGTACCAAATAAATAGGTAATTGAGTGCGAATAATTAAAAAAAAGATGGGAGTTTAAATCTTTTATTAAATCGCCAAGCCCCAAAGAGAAGCAAAAATGTAGCTTCAAACTCAACTTAGTTGCATTGGCTAGATGAAATTACCATGCAAAATAAAGGGTGATCATCGGATCTTTGATTAAAGAGGCCCTGCGAAAGTACCATTCTCCCTCTGTTCGTTCCACTTCTCAATCTGTAATAATCAATGCAAAAACACAAAATAAGGAATGGTACATACAACTATGCTCGGACAATGCATATGAGGAGGGACATTGGAAGGACAGAATTGCATAAATGAGATTCATTTACTTAATTTAATGTTCAAAAGAGTAATGAATTAATGCAGATAGTTTCAAGGATGTCTATTCATGCACATGTGGTTGCTTGACAAAGATCTAAAGTTCTAAAGTTCTCACTGAGTTATTTGCATGTTTTTACATGTCTTCATATTGTTTTCCATTTTAATTTGGTGATGATTCTCAGAACCAGAAAATTGAAAGTGTTTCCAGAGATAGATAGTCACATTCGTTCTCCAGTGTTGCTTTTCATTTTCCCCCAAGTTTAAATTCCAATAGAAAACATAAGACAGGTCAAGAAATAGTTATTTGACATGTGGCTTTGGTTTTAGATCAAAGAAATCGATATACAATTGAGAGGATTGTTCTTTAATCCAACTCACTCATGAGAGAGAGAGGATCGACTCTTTGTTCTGTGGTGACAGAATATTCTCTTTCCTGCATAGGCAGAACTACTAAGAGCGGTCTAAACTTCGACCCATATTACTTATTCATTCGATTCCAAAACTTAACGTTAATAAGAGAAGCCAAATGCACGCTAGCAATTTCTACCATTATGTGTTGGAGAGTACAATTCAAGTACTTACATTTTTGAAAATTCAAGGCGGAAAGTGGAGATCTTGGTTACAAGTCATATGTAATCAAATATTTAGGCCGAGTTTGAAAATACTGGTGTTTATCAAAATCTGTTTTTCAAAACTGCTTTTAAAAGTTGATTATAAAAGTAGGTATAATCAGTGTTTGGTAAAAAATATTTAAAAGTTGCTTTATTAAGTACTATGATGTTTGGTAAATTGATACTTTTTAATGTAAGAAGACAAAAGTAGGCACGTATTACTATATATATGGACGACACAGTGCACAAAACTCCTGCATTGCGGGGTGTGGAAGGGTCTGCTATACGCAACCTTACCCATATTTCTAGATAGGTGATTTTCAACGGAACGAACCCGTGACCCACAAGTCGCAACGGAGGTGTGCATGACCCTAATTTATAGAAGTTAAAGTTGGGGGTTTAAACACCACCGATATCAATTAACGCTAAACATGGAACAATTATGATAATCAAATGCCATATAAACTTCAAACCATCTCCTCGAGGAATGTATTAGTAATGAATAAAATATAATTGAGTTTATGTTAGTAATTAATGATAAGAAAAACAAAAGCAACTTTTAAAAACAACTCTTGGGTTACTTCCAAAAGCACCATTGAAAAAGCAGCAATAGACTTTAAAAGCACATGCTTAATATGTTACCAAACATGCTACTGTTTCCAGTTTAAAAAAAAGAAGAAGCCAAAGCAGCTCAAAAACACCCACCCCAAACTGGCCTTAGTTGGGAAAAAGAAGTTAGCAGAACTAACCCTATGCCCCAGCAATATACATGAGCCTTCTTGTTAAATATCTAAATTTCCAACATGTATTAGCCTTATCTCAGTAAATCAAAAGCCATTAATCCTAAGCCCAGCACTTAACAACCAGAGTCATCACAGACCAAGCGTCGTATCAATATCTAGGTCTTAAAACCACAATCCCATACTATCTAAACCCAATATCAACCAAACATTAGGCAGTAACCGACAACTTTATTTGCAAAATAAGCAACAAACAGCCAGAGAAAACCCCAAACAAGCAAAACTGACCCCCAGAAAGAAAAGAAACCTGAATTCTGTAAACAGGCAGGTATTATCCACTTTTATACAACGAAGCTTGAGGAACAAGAACAACCAGTAATTGTTAGAACAAAAGTGATCAACTTGAAAATCTTATTTGGGAAGTGAGATAATCTCCATTGCAACGAATATGTATTATAGTTAATTCATTTAAAAAGACATCAATTACAAGTGTACTACCTACTCATTTGTAATTCCCTTGAACCATATGAGCCCTTAAGGATTCTGTACATACTATTATGAGAAAATATGTATTAAGATTATGGTAGTACATTTGTGGAGATTAAGGTCAATATATGTGGGCAATATCCAATGTAGTAGAGATTTTAGAGCCAATGTCATGTAAATGATACAAACTATCAACGTACCCATAGATTGTAGTATACAATCCTCATGTTTTTTTTAGCAGAGAGGAGCATTTCTCACTATCATGATACTCCAACTTTTTTCACTAATTCTCATCAACCTTTTTCACGTGGATTTGGCCATTCCTCTTCTCCCATCATGATACTCCTCTCCACCAAAACCCCCAATTTTACAAAGAATTCCGTTCCCACCCATTCCATTGTACCCAATGCATCTTAATGTCAATGGGAACAAAACATATCAATGTTCTTGTAGTATGAACAGAATTAGAGATAAAAAAGAGATGCTTAGTATAACTTGAATATAACTTGAATATTAATTCAATACAAATACTTTAAGGGAATGGGGTGATAAACTTTGGGAAGAATGAAGGCTAATTGAGAGGCCAGCAAATAATTGAGATGATAGGAATGTCAAATCTTAGATTTCTCTTGGATAACAGTAAATTGCTCAATTCCCACCTCATAAATAGGGGGAAAATCTGGATGTGGGTTGGAATGACTAAATGGTTAGATTTAGAAATGCTCCTTACTAATAAAACATGTAAATTTTACACAACTAAAAGCATTCCGTTTTCAATTTAGTTCGTTGTACCAAAAGAGTGGTGATAGATCAGACTCAAAACATCTCCAGATACCACTTAAAATAAAGCTCAGATTATAAGATGAGTCAAATAGCATAACCACTAAAGAATTTAATCAGAAGTTCCCGCCTCTTTTTTTTTTTTTTAAGTTTCAGCAAGTAATCAGTCAAAAACAGAAGTGCTCAACGGAAATTTGGTTAAGCTTATTAACACAATTCATACTCTTCAAACCCTGCATGAACCCATTAAATCCAAGAAAAACAAGAAGAGTAAGTTTAAAAATAAAAGGCTCTCTCACCCATTCACCAGGACAAAGAGCCCGGTAGTACTTAGCGAACTTTACACAATCACTAGATTCATCTCCTTTTCCTGCCAAGCACCTGCTTATTATTTATCGAAAAAATTAAGTATCTATCCACCAAAAGAAAACAAGTATTTTCCAGCTCATAAGAGAATTGCCAGCAGCCAAATAAAATGCCCTCAGATCAAAATGTTATTTGAAATAAAGAAGAGCTGGAAAGAGAGATATAAAGTGCCTGTGAAATTCAATGTAGCGGGTGAAGCAGTGTCTAGTCTGATTTGTTGTAGGAAATCGGTAATCTGCAGGTGCAGTCTTAAGTTCAAACTGCAAACAACAATTGAGCATAAAATAAATTATTGATTGATATCCAAAATAAAAGGTCCTGAAAAACTGGCCAAATTTTAGTTCCTGTAGGAAAGCCAAAAGTAAATTTGTGTCATTTCACCACAAATGTGCGTAGAGAGTGGTTAAGACAGTTGATGAAAAGAATGACATTTGCCAAGTTATGCGGGTCCACCAAAAATTTTTAAACAGTAGAATGTATGTACATGCAATGTATGATTGTTAACCAAAAGGAAAAGGCATAATGTTGAGCCTTCCAACATAAGCTTCTTAACATTTTTAAGGATCTACTTTGAGATTTCCTTCTCCTTTGCATCGGAAAACACAAAGACGAGACCTACCAAACAGAACTTCTCTCTCACAAAATGCCAATCACAGCAAACATACAGGACGAGAGTATTTACTCTCCACCCTTTTCACCTACGCAACTACTACATCTACGAGACTGTCTACCCCCTGTAGCAAAAAATCCCATACGGTCCAAAGCTGAAAAACCATAAGACACTAGTCTTACGTTTAAAACAATTTCCATTAAAAGGAAGAGTACCGTAAGTTTACCCTTTTAAGTCAAATGGTTGGGGAGAAGAACAATCTCGCAATTAGTAGAAAGTGATGAAAATAGTAAAAGGGAAACAGTCCCTCAAAAGGCTGTTATTTTCAAGAAAATTCATTATCAGGGTTCTAGCAAAAACAAAATACTAATCTGATTCTCTAACTAACAGCATCTGTACAAAATATGACTCACGGTGGGATTACATTATATGGACCATAACAAGAATGCGAACTCTAAGCAATTTGTAAAGTTACCCAAATCTCAAGTTCTACCAAAGTAGGATTATAAACTTCAATCCATAATTAGCCTGTTTCAAACATTGACTTTTAGTTACCACGGCAATTTTTGTAATGGTTTTATGGTTAAACACACCATTATAATGACGTTCATAGTCTTGAATCTTCCCAGTTCCAAAAATGAGAAAAAGAAAAAAGAAAATTTGAAATGCTAATGTCACAACTTCTTCCAGACGTATGTATAAATAAAGCTATAATTATTATATTCAGCTATTTTAGGGTTCTGCCCAGTATGCATGGCTGAACAAACTAAAACACACTACAGTTAGAACTATTGTAAACTTAAAATGTATTTTAAAATTGATGAGTTCTACAAAAGGCTCAAATTATGTTGATATAACTCCGCAGTGAACCATATAACACTTAAGGAGAGAAAAAGAGAGATTCAAATCATATAGTTTGCTAGTTAGCACAAAAACACCAACAGTAACAGCTACAAGTAAACAAGCCATTGCCATCACCAATTACAAGATCTTTTTTGCCTGTTTTCGAATAATCAAAACTTTTCCACATCTGAGATTGACAACTCCCATAACGAAGACATGTTCAACTATATAAAGCTGCCACAAATCAACAGGTGTTCAACTAATAGATTGTCTTTGTCTCTTTGATGATTAGCGCTTGTTGGGCTGAATATTTCAACAAAGATGCTCTGTGTTGGTTTACATGTGCCATTCAGATGCATGACTTGACCCAATTGGGCGCATATGGATGGTGCTTGACCCGATTAGCTTGTTAGGATGATAAAAGGATATTATCTTGCTATATCACAATTACTTTCAGATTTATTTATTTATTGATTTTTGTATTTGAATTTGAAACATAACAAACCCATCTTGGACTGCGGAATAGTAATGGTGATTCTTGCAACACCATCCCACCGTAAGGTTATTCTAGGACTTGGAGTTCGTAGAACATTCCGCTATCGATTGTTGTTCTACCTGGATTTTGAACCCGAAAGGTATGAAACCAAACTCTTTTCCGCTGCTCATATGTATGTTGAACTCCTGCTTTCTAACTAACAGTTCGGTTTAGCATAACAAAGAAAAAGATAGATTCATCCAGCTTATTTCTAGGTTTTAAAGGTCTTAGCTTTCATGATGAACATCCAAATAATCTGTAGCTTATGAGCTAAAAACAAAAGGAGGTTTAAAAGCAACAACAAGAAAAGACCTTACGCTAACAGAGAATGTGCTGATAAAAAACAAATACACTGCCATTGGTCAAAGAAAGAAAATGAAATTTCCAGAAAAAAATAAAAATAATAAATAAAAAATAAAATCTATTGCCTTTGCTTCTTTAGTCATCAGGTGAAAAAAAAAAGGGCTCGTGGCTTTTCCTTGCAATAACCTAGAGCGAGATTATAAGTTAAATCGCCAAAACAATCAGAAAGTTGCTAATCTTCAAATTTTTATGGGTCTGAGAGGAAACATGAGGATTTATAAATGCATGATGAATTGGACAAATTGTGGACTACGTGAATCGTTAAAGCATTCCCACAAATCATTATCAACTCTCAATTGGGAAATCCAGACCAAAAATGTCTCACAACAATGTTTCTCTACCTAGGAATCTCAGTAGAATTCATACAGTAAATCTCTGGGAGGAATCATCTATTGTTATATATATATTTTTAGATCGATAATGATATATATTATTTCAATAATTCTAAGAAAACAAGAGTGAAGTCCACGTGATGCATGGGTTATATGTAGAATTTTCATTTTAGTTTTGATCATTCATAATGTTGTTTTTGATAAATTTAACTCTTTATATCACACCTTCCGTTTTTACTTTTCTTTTCTAGTTGATTTATAGATTAACATTCAATAAACAATTAATGTCTATTAGATTAAGTTTAGATTTTTGCGAGATTCTTATTATGATAATATTTCTATAATATTATTGTTTACTGGAATAATGTATTGACGATTGGTAGGGAATCATATTATGGTGGGGATTCAATATTTGGCGATTTGAATAAGAGTTTTTTCTTATATAATGGGGTTCTGATTGCTAATTGATGCCGACATATGTCAAAAACTAATGCAGACACGTATCAAAAATCTAATACGGGCACATATTGCAATTAGAGTAAAAATAATCAACTTTTATATTAATAAGAAGATTGTTAAGAAAGACTATTGTGAGCATTTCCAAAATATTCATATCAATTTCCATAAGGGTTACGGGTATTATAGAAAGTCTAATTTAGAAATTAAGCGAGAAATATTGGTGGAATGCTCTTAATCCACGAATGTCATAATTAAGACCCATATTCAAATTTGATCAAGGTTCTATATCATGGATTTAAAATAACCAGTTCACCACCGTGATTTGAAATCCTCATGTTGTAACTTGTAAGCATCTCAAGATCACACTGCGGATTTATTAATTATCATGATGAAAATATTGTTGATCAACCTTAAACACTAAATTTCCAACATTTATTCTTCAGTACGTAGAGAGAGAGAGAGAGAGAGAGAGAGAGAGCACATTATGATCTCCAGTCAAATGACAGTTTTGTTTTTGAAATTCAATGAGTAAATTGGTCAATAATTCCGAAAACATATATTTGGATATAAGATATAATATATATATATATATATATATAGACAGAGATAGAGAGAGACGAAAGTTACCTCTGTCATCGTTGCAGGGAAGAATCAGCGAGATACGAGAGAGAGAGAGTGGTAGAGAGAGAGAGGGGAGAGAGGAGGGAGGGGCAGGGTTTGCCGTGTTTTAGTTTTAGTACAAAATTCGATTACGGCACCAACGGGAAAATTGCAAGACAAGTTTAATAATTTTGGTAAAAATAGGATTTAGGCTAGCAAAATGACATAATTATACTTATCTTTTATACCTCACCTCCGATCCCACTTGCAATTCTATTCTCCACTTTCCCCGCTCCCTCGCAACGACTCTGCTCCCCCAAATTCGTAACTCTCTCACTCTAAAGCCAGCAGTTGAATCAATTCAAAATCTCTGGCTGCGTTTCGAGCTCTCTTTCCCTCCGTTGTTGAGTAAACCCCAACCCAATAAATTCATTATTGACAAAGACCCAAGTGACGAAATATAAGAGTTTATCTACAATACAAATTACTGATTTTACAAGTAAATGCTTAAATTATGTTGGGTATTTATTGTATAGAATTAATTATGAGGGTTTAATTTATAAGGTTTGTGCAATAAGGGATGAATTTCTAAGCTTTTAGTGCAACATTTTTTTTAAAGTAATGATTTAATTCCCTTTTATAATTATTTTAGTTTTTCAAATATAGGCATAGTTCTTGACATTTTGTGACTGTCCTTGACATTTCATGATATTTTCTACACATTTCGTAGCATTTCGAGATATTTTGAGACATTTCATGACTTTTTACAGATGACTTTCAAAAAATTGATTATACCTATTCAAGATCATTACTCTAATAAGATAACTTGAAGATGAAGTTTTGAAAAGCTGGTTTCTAAATTTAAAAAGATGGAGTTGCTTGATAGGCTTAAATAGACCAAATTCAAACAATAGTTAAATGCTTCATTTCTTCGGCTCTCGGGTATTGTAGTTAATGAAATGCTGCTAAGAAAAATTGGTAGCAATAAAAGTGAGATCATTTTTTTTTTTTTTTGGTAAATAAAGAGTTGAAGTTTGATATAAAAGATTTTGTCCTGATTATTAATCTAAATTTTGGCAATTTCCCTGATAGGAAGGTGAAGTTTTGTAAGTCACCTTCCATATTTGGTGCTGATGCATGAGTTATTATCTTATTTCAATCATGCAATGATAAAAAAGATGCCTAGAAATTAGGATTGATATACTTAGTTTGCCAATACATTTTTACATATGAACCAAGAAAATAAGTTGATAATGAGATTTTTGAGATGATGGATAAAAACGAATTGATATTCCGTTACCCTTGGTGTAAGGTGTCATTTAATGCAATCTTAGATGGTATCAATAAGGCCATGATGCACTATTAGAAAATTTATTTGCAGGAGAAATAGAAGTATGAAAAAGGAATTAAAAAACTTATGGAGATGACCCCAAACAAGAACAAAAAAAAAAAAGATGAAGGAAAAGAAAAAGAAAAAGAAAAAAAAAGGAAAATTAGAATAAATAAGAAAATCTCGGCTCACCAAGAAATTAATTAGAAGTAGGTTGATGAAAAAGGTTTATAAATATGTAAAAGTATACTTTTAGGTCAAATGAATGTCAGAATTCGAAGAGGAAGACTCAACAAGTACTTTTTCACTTCCTTAATGCACAAAGAGTAAATGCCACATGCAAATACATCTCTATATCATCTAAATTGCATATGCACGTATACTAAAAAATGTACTAGAATTGTAAATTTGTTCAGTTCCACTTCTAAACTTTTAACTTAACTATACTTATTTGTCTCCAAATATGAATTACAAATATCATAGTGATTTTGTTTCTTCTTTGAGAGGAAAAAACAATGAAACTTTAAAAAATCTACAACTGTACCTTAAGTTTAAAACTCACAAGTCCATGATGTATATGCCCATGCATGCAATGTACATAGACTATTTCTTTACACTAGTGGTGTGAATTAACCATTAAAGAAATAAGGTTTCAATTTGAATAGAATTACTCTCCCATTATACACATAATTGGTTTGGTTTCATCAGCACGTAGTTTTAAGTACAAATTAGAAAGAAAATTGTTTAAATTTTAAATTAATAAATTATTAATTTTAAATTAATTATTTCACTGAAAAAACAACGAATAAAATAAAATTTAAATTAATAATATCTCCGACAAAATAGTAATTAAAATTTACCCAAAATAGTAATTAAAATTTACCGATAAATTAGTGACAGAACAAATTTTTAACCTTTATTTGTCAGAGATTTGTTGGTAATTCACCGACCAAATCATATTTTTGTCAGTGTTATTTAGCAATAAATATTTTACCGACCAAATTGATTGTGTCGTAAATTTGT